>KL278452.1:0-17292 GCA_000699545.1 Podiceps cristatus
AGACACAAAGCTCCTATCCATGTGAACAATTCCGAGGTATCACTGATGGCCAGAAATACAGCTCTACATACTATTAGGTCTCCAGCAACTCAGGATGTCCAAACAGAAGAGACATTAATTTAGTATTAACTTGAAGCTAACAAGCAAGCTGTCACTGATGTAGCTGTCATCAATGCACTGACAGGTGAGCAATGTAATATTTTATTTTGCTATCCCTAGTGAAAAATTCAGAAATCAAGTTGTTCTATAGTTTCTTATTCTGTTTAAGAGGGCTGTTTGCCTGCCTGCATTCCCTGCAATACACAGGCTAACATGGTTCTGCTTTGCCTACCTTCATGACGTACCTTAACTATTCATGACAATTTCTGAGCATTTTGAACATTTGGCGTGTCCCCATGTTAATCTGAGGACCATTTGTAAGCCAAAGAGCACTTGATGCTTGTATTCAAAATATTTACAAAAAGCGATTATTTTAGTCCACTAAGGATGTGATCTTGGACAATTTATTCTCTTCAGCCATAACTATGTAACAGGGGAATTCCTCTAAACAGAGACTTGAACGGAACAAGAATTAGGACTGCTTTACTGTACATAGCTAGAAATATCTTAAAACTAAAAAAGAAAAATGTAAATATTTTGGTTTACACTAATTTACACTAGTATTTCTTTTATACACTTTTTTAAAATGCAACTTTGGAATGACCCAAATAGTCTTGTAAGCAGGCTCCTGTGAAGCTTGTATTGTTGCCCTTTGTTAATCATTTTCTTGTATAGCATCAGTACAATTTCTGCCAGGGAAACATGTTTGTACATGCATGTTGATGGGACTCCTGATGAAAACCAATAACTATTGCCTGGATTAAATCTCTGGTTCTAAAATCACTGCCTTCGGAATAGTTCCTGAAACTGGAAGGCAGTAAAATGTCTTGTCCTTGTTGCCTGGGCTGCAGATTGTCTGACCCAATTTCTTCATTCCCATTAATGCTCTTTAAATCCTCCCCAACACCTGGCTGAGCCCTTTCACTTGCCACTCACGCAAACTGTAATCTTATGGTATCCCTGTAAGCTCATTCTCTCAGGCATCTTAGTAAATATTTTTCACTCATCTGAACACCTCCAGAGTAACATAAAATCATATGCAAAATATACAGGGATAACACGTGAGTGCACACACACATTTTGCCTTTTTTTTTTCTTTTTTTCTAAATGCGCTTGTTGGCTAAATCCTTCAGGTATAGATCTAACGCTGTTTGCCTGAGTCGTGATACCCAAGTCCATAGGACATTTCCATCTGGACTTGGACAAAACTATGACAGGTCAAAGTTATGGTCTCAAGGACAATACCCAACAAAGAGCACAACTTGAATGGTTGTGCTGAGGTTTGAAATTAAGCCCAACATAAAAGAGACGAAGCCCAGTGAGACTTTTGAAAGTATCACAGCTCAGTACACTACAAGTTTTTTGCATGCATGATATCAGAAGGCCAGATTCATAACTTCCCTTGCAACTAATCATAAAAACAAAAACTGTAACTTGTACCAAAACAGTCTTCTGAAATTTGAGGACAATTTGTTGTTAGGAAAATAAAAAAAAAAAAAAAAAAAAAAAAAAAGAGGTGGGGGGTTGGGGAAGAGGAAGAAACCATGGTAAGGGCTTCTACAGAGATGTGGGGTCAGATTTCTCTTGTACCCAGGAGGTGTACTAAAGTAGCACGTTACATCAGTGCCCCTTCTTAGCCAAACCCCAGCTCCTCGGGGTTTATTCTGCACATCACCTTCTGCCCTGGCAGGGGAAAGGGAGTAAAGCCTGTAATCCGAGTCTGCCTCTGGGCAGTCTTTATGCTCTCGAAATAGGTGATATCATAATAAGAAAATCCTGCTACGAATGTGTAACCTAATAACAGTGTCTGTTTCTGTCAAAGGCTTTATATTTGTCAGTTTTAGCTTGTGTGAAAGATTACTGTATCTCTTTTATAACACAGCCAATGCGGCTGATAAAGCAAACAACCTTTAAACACGTCTGGTAAATGCTCCTTGTCAATAGCGCAGCTCTCTGTGCTGACAGCTAGGGTAATTTCCCCTTCTCGCCTTCCTCGTCATTGTGGGTAATTGACATTAAGAATTTAGACATGTCAACTGAGAGGAAATAAGTGAGTTCAGGAAATTTGCAAATACAATCAAAATTCGACTTGCCTACGTTACATTAGCAACATGTTTTCTCCCAGGTACTAACATATCTCTTTCCACTCCCATTCCTTTCCTAGTTGCGAGATCACTGTGCCATTCACAAGTCATTCCCAAGAAGCATTGGCACAGATTTTGGGCACCCTACTCGAAATATTAAAGACTCCAGCTCTTTCCTATAAGTTCAGATCAGCCAAGTTGCAGGAGCCTAGTTTATACATCTCAAAAATCTTCTGAGAATGAAAGACACTGACATTCTTCTTCCCAGCTTTGCTGCAGCAAAAATATTGGGCTCCCTACCTATTTAGAAGTGCAGATGCATGGGTTGCTAGTTTACGTAGATACCCGTCCTCAGACTGGTTTATTCATCTTCTCTAAGCAATGTGGAAGAACAATTAAAAGGCCTACAAATTATTTCTTCTCTTTGTCAGTCCTGCTCTTTCCACTTTCTCTGTTTCCCATGCACATAGACCACCACATCAGTCACAAAGGATAAAGGTAATTGAATATTGTATTTGCACACTGAAGCACCCATATTTTAGGCAAACGTTTCTACTAACTCAGAAGCAAACCTTCATTTTACTAAACTCTATTTCCCTAGGGAAATAAGGATTACTTAGTGAGAATGGTCTACAGGGTTCATTGTACAAGTTACTGGAATACAGAATCGTCAGCTAGCATAGAGTATTGACAATGCCAAAGCAAATAAATGCATAAGCCTTTAATTTGTCAAAACTTTACCTTTAAGTACAATGTCTTTACTTCTACATGGACAAGTACCTAATGTCTCAGACGCCTGAGACTGACAACACTACTCCCAACCTTTTAACATTGAAGCTGGACTGATTTCTTCACCTATTTGCCAAGAAACTATTGCCATTTAACTACTGCCATTTTTGGATGCTTCACATACAAATAAGTGCCACTTTTATCACCAATGAATAAATCAGGGGAGACAAATTGAGTAGCTCAACATAATCTAATCTTCTTGATGACAAAAAAGGAGTTTGCCTATTCATTTGCATTTGCAATGCCTTAGCTGTCACCAGGACATACACATTTGTTGTATGTACCCACAGAGGCACAGCCACACACGCAGTTGCAAATTGTTAAGCTGCTTTTAGCACCTGAGACATACAAGTCCTATTAGCAGGTTATTCATGCCAAGCTTTCTTTTCCCTAACATAGCCAATACTCAGTTATCTCACCAGGCTTATGTCCATATTAAATTACGGAAGTTGTCCTCTGCATCATCTCCAGCCCGCTACTGTGTATTTTTGACACCTTGCATTTCTGAAGTCTGGATTGACTAGAGCTTCACTTTGTGAATATTAATGTTTATTTATTTTACAAAGATTACTCCCATCATTATCTTCTTTTTCTATTCTAAAACATATATTAAAGACAGCACTGCTGCTAGTGACCAGTAATTTTGTGAGCTCATTTACGCTGTATTGCTGAGGTATCCAAAGCCATTGCCAAGAGCTCTGCCTTGCATGGCTGGAGAGGGCACACCGAAAGACATGTCTGCCACAGGAGCCAGAACTCCTTCACGGGGCCTGGAATAACGCATCCGCACATTTCTCTGCCTATGTTCTTTACTATAAAAGGAAGGGAGCCACTGAGCTATTTAGCAGACCTAAGTCATTTTTTAACTAGCCAATGTAGTGTTTCTTATTACTAGAAAATTCTGAATCAATGAAGCCAAAATTTTTTATAGCAGAGCGTTGGTTCCAAACGGATGTTTTTTTAGGGCCTGGCTCTAATTTCTATGTCCTCATATTTATTTGAGAAGCCATTTAATACCTTTTTAATAGAAGAAAGAGAAAGATCTCCAGGATGCAATTTAATTTTATTCTGACATGGAAGTTAAAGGGGTTCTCTCTTTGGTGCTGAAACTAACAAGTTCAGCTGGCCTGTATCAAAGTCAATTTAGAAATTCACAGAGATTAACACTATCCCATCACAAATAACTAACTAGTTCTTCATCAGTGCTGAAGACCCCTATAGAGAATGTATGCGTTATAGAAATATAGCAGACCTCCACATTTTTCCAAAAGTTACATTTCAATATGTCCGATCAGCCCCCTGCAAAAGGCAAAATCTTATCAGCTTTAGGTTCAGATGGATTCTGATTACACATTATCAAACATTTAAAAGTCAGTAGGCTCTTTCACAAGAGTACTGTAGAGAAAAAAGACATCAGTCTTTATGCATAAACATACATTTAGATGAGGGATTACCTAATACTCTAAAAAGAAGCAATAGATATCACAATTGCATTACAAAAGAAAAGTCTTTTCAGAAATTGTGGCTCAATTAAATTCAGTGTCATTCATTTCAGATGCAGGGGTCATATTACACCTGGGATCCATGAAGACAAAAAAAAAAAAAAAAAAAATCAAGAAAAAACATACTCAGAAAAGATGGGAGGGAAAAAAAAAAAAATAAATGTTCACCATCTAGGATGGGACCTCACAGACAAAATTCAAAAACATTTAAGTAGCAAGACACTAAACGAACTGCAGTAACTGGCATATCATAGACACAATTCATGGGATGTGTTACCAAGGAGATAATGTTAAGAGAGAAGAAGCAAGAGAGTAGGAGTAGAAATAAATAACTATTCCTTATGCCTTTCGTGTCAATTGTGTTCATGTACATGGAAGGATAAATAATCTATTTAAAAAAAGAAGCGAAAAGCAGAGCTCTATTTTAAATATAGTTACTGTAGGGCTAAAGCTTTAGCTCAGCGTAAAGGTTTTTCAAAGAAATCAGCTCAGGCAGGAGAGTTGTCTTTTTTTTTTTTTTTCCTGAATACCTTTTATTTATGAGAAGATGAGTACAACGGTTTAAAAACAAGCAATTTTTGGCAAAAATAGAGGATGCACCAAGCTCTGAGTCCTTCCTCATGTCTCCACAAAGTGACAGCTATAATATTAGTGTGTTCAGCCTGAGGATTTTCTAAACGATCAGCAGCTTTAGGTACACTCCCAGCATAAGAAAGCCCTCATACTGCAGCAATGAAACCCTAATCTTTCCCAGTTCTGGCACCTAATTATTAAATTACTATATTTATTGAAAGACAGCGTAAATTAAATAGCCTGTTGAAAGCTGACTGTTTAGAGATATTTCAGCTTGAAATGAATACATGCCTTTTTTGTACAGAAATTACCAGGAACGATTTAGAAGGATATCTCATCCAATAGGTGGGGCTAGCAATTCCTCCACTTATCTAAATAGCTGACACAAGTATTTCTAAAAAAAAAAACAAAACACACACACCCTCCCCCCAAAAAAAACCCAACAAAACACAACAACAAAAAAACCCAACAAAAACCCGACAAACATAAACCACAAATAACCTACTAAGCAGAACCAAACCCAATATTCTGTCAATACCAGGTTCCTAAACTTACACGCTTATATTTACTGTCTTAGAGTTGTTACTTTGAAATGATCAAGTTTCTTTCATTTAAAAATTTCTCCAGTGTTTTCAGCACAAACACATCTGATAACACAAGCTTGTGTGTGGCTGCATGCATGTAATTCCAGTGAATAGCTATTCTACTTTCAAATGTCCACTGTTATTTTGTATGCCCAGCATTCCTTAAATGGAAAGGAAATTTCATACTACAAGATTTGATCTCTAGACTGCTAAAATGATATTAAGTTCTCTCTTTCAAGTCACCAGATTTTTTCCTAATCTTCCAATTGTAACATATTACTGAAACAGGAACTGTCTGCTTAAGGAATGCACGAAACAGGGAAAACTAGTATCCAACTCACTGATTTTTAGATGTCCTATCATTTTGTTCATCTTTCCTCCAAGAAAAAAAAAATAGTACATACTTATTTAATTATGAGACTAAGACTAAGGTAAACCTTCATGTAAGCTGTGTGCCATGAGTGAAAAAACTAACTGGTTTGCATGAAAAGAAAAAGAGGGGTAAAACAAGTAGAGATGATACAAGTGAGGTGTAGAACCAGTTTTGTGGCAAAATACTCTGTGAATGATTGAATTAAAATAAACAAACACATACCCCCAAACCACAAGATCTTGATAGTTGAAAGAATAAAAAAATATATTTTATGTCAAAATACTTATATGTTCATGATAGAACATTTCAGATCACCATTAAATTAAAAAATCTAAAAAAAAAAAATAAAAATCAAGCATTCAAGACTATCATACATATTCTATATTCTATAATACATGCTATATTTTAGAATAAAAGTTTCCATTTTGGACAAAGCCCAAAAAAGTATGGGGTTTTTTTTATTGTTTTTCACCTAGTTATTATTAACCATACATAAAACTAAATTCTTCATATTTTTTACTTGTTTTCATAATTTTTCCAACATCAGTTTGACACCTAAGTACAACTTCACAGAGGACAGTGGAGTCATTTGTCTGTGTGAGTAAACTATAGCCTTAAGTTGCTAAATTTGTACACTAAATTGTCACTTCTCAGATCTTTCTATGAAACGTGGAAAGTTCCTGAATTTTCTTAGGTACAAAGTAAATGAACAACACTAAAACAAAAGCAAGCATAAAGCGTCATGCAAAGTACTTTGTTCATTTATTTTCCAAATGTGATTTATAGTGTTAGTTATTTATGATAATATTTCATAATGTAATAGTAAATGTCCTTTGGCATATTTCTGAAAGCAATGAAGTCTTAAGTAATAAAAAATCCTCACTGCAGCATACTGCTATTACATTTCTGCTAAAAGTGGCAGGGAAACCATCATTTTTTCTGTGGGCAAATTAGCAAAAGGTGTATTAGTGAGGTTCCTTGCATCTTCTAAGAGCACTCAGGCTTCCCACACTTCTTTAGATTCAACAGTTTCTGAGAATCCTTGAATCATTAGCATTACAACACCTCCCAAGAGGCAGGGAAGAGAAAGAAAGAAAAAATATCATTGTTTCACCCACTGCTGAAGCCCTCCCCACCTGAATTCAGGGAAGAGAGTATTTGTAACACTGAAAGACAGTATGTGAAGCTTACTGTATCCAGCCAATAGAGCAATTTGGGAAAAAGGAATGCATTTCCTAAAGTCAGAATGGTTAGCATCCCAAAGATGTGCAGTTCATAACCATAACCAGGTTGAATGTTGTACCTTTCAAGCTGCTCTTCATGAAGCTTAATACCAGTATCTAAGCACAGGTTAATATCCAAAGGGGCAGTTCTGCCCACTTCGCTCTCTATCCCCAGCCACACATCCCCAGACTCTTCCCATTCACCTGAGCAGGGATCAGCTCTGCTGAAAACGAGTCGTGGCTCTCCCTCAAGTTTAGCTTTCACCCTGATCTGACTCACCACAGAGCGCAAAAGTGGTAAGTACTGGCACAAGAGACGTGGCAGAAACATATAGTGAGACGCAAGCAAAGGGCAGGCGTACCTCTTTGGTGAGGACCACAAATGACCACTGAACCACAGCTTTGCTTTTATTTGTCTGTTATCCTCAAGCAAAACAAAAGCCCTGCAACATTCAATCGCTCCATACCCTCAACATCCTGAACTTTTTCTTTTGTTCAGCATTTCTTTAAGTTTGCAACATACTGTGACCTTCTAGAAGAACACGTCTTGGGGTCTGCTACACTCCCCAGCTGTAGTGCACCTATGTGGCCATGTCTAGAAGACGGTAACAATTCATCAGCACCAGGGGAGCGGAAGAACTGCTTTCCTTATAGCCATAAATTATAGTTCACACAAGGATCTGACTTGAGTTGTAAATACAGGAAGCATGACCCAACAATATTATGTGATGAAGTTGCATACTAGTGGAAATGCTGCAGAGTTACCAAATTGAAAACAGCTTCCTTAACTGTTCCAAATAATTTCCTTTCAGATTTGAAAGATACTGATGGTATTTTTTTTTTTAATAGAAAAAAATAAAAATAACCCACCCTATTTGACACAGGTAGGAGGACAACAGATCCAAGACCTGCCAAGATAAATTGAACACACATGCACTGGGTTTGTTCTGTACTTCATTCTTTGCACAACTGTAATGGCTCTAGTTAGCTTATGCTGACATCTTTCAAATATTCTTGAGAGCCTGAAACTGTCCCACCAGCATTTTCAGATCAAAGTCCTGAGAACAGCCTGGAATCTATGTTGCTGGAAAAAAGGAAGATCCAGAAGTTATAGTGCTAGTCAAAAATCAATGACATCAAAGACAAATTTGTCTACTACACCAGAGCCATCCTGTGCAACTCTGCTCATTTGCTTTCCCTGCTGTCTGTAAAATGAACAGTAGAATCATGCGAACTTGAAAATATCCTCAACATGAAACACTGACAGCAAAAGTTGTTACCATAGTGCAATGAGCATTTTCTCTTATTTTTCTTCTAAGTTATTGGTAACAACAGCTTTCCAGAGCCCCTTCCTCTTAAGATTATCTGAGCAGACAGTATTACTCTTCCTAAGAGTTGTGTGGTAAAGATAAAATGGATCAAACTGGTCAGAATTCTAGATAGCACTGTTAACATGGGACCTATGAATCTCCTTGACCTTGGAAGAGCAAGACAGACCGAAGAGTGTGTGTTTTCAGTTACTAATGGGTTAATTAAATTCAGAAATAATGTTGAATTCCTTAGACATCTAGCTGTAATACTATTTTGCATAGAGCCCATTCAGCAAACCAAAAATAATTAGTAATGGCTTAAACCTGCACTTCCATACCACAATTAAAATGCATCTACTACAGACACCCCCATTGAATTCCCTTAAATCTATAGCACTGTCACACTCATGTAGATGACTTAGCAAAAACCACAACCACAACATTAGGTAGCCATGATCTCGAATGGCTCAGTCATGCCTGCAAAAAGTCCCTCATGTCTATGAGAAATCAGAAAGTTTACAGGCCGAAAAGACTTCTTTAAATCTGCAGAGATTCGCGTAATGGTGGTCTCGCACCTCCAGCCCACTGTGTATCTCCCACCTTGCACCTTGCCCTCAAGCACTCCTAACGCACAAACTGTACTCATCTCACAGTTGCTTTATTACTCAGGAAGCTTCAGTCTGCCAGGCACAACCCCATCCATTGTGGCGTTGCTTCACAGGGCAGATGCATTTAGTGCATAATTATTCAAAGATGCTGAATTTCAATAAACTGTATTTTTCAAATGGGTCCACTTTGTTAGATGGAAACCCTTTTAGCTTGACTGGCAAGTTGACAACTTGGCAACTCCTCATTTTAATGAGCTACATCGTTTTTAAACAGAGTTTAATTAAAATAGTCTATACTACACACACTGCCCTGCAGTTTACAGTGTAATTTACAGGTCAGGTGTACCTATTAGCACTACCTGTTGACAGTCACAGTTCTTCCAACCAAGTATACCGAACGTTACGCAACAAAGGCTGTGAAAGCCACTAGATAGCAGCAAATCAAGCAGCGTGTTCATTAGTATGTATGGTATCCTCTCCCTCACCCGTTGCATACACAAGCGGCCGTGCTGTTAACATTCACTGCGCAGCCTGTACAAAGGCATACTTGTAAATGGAACATAACACAGGAAAAATATAGGCTTTCTATAAACTAAATATACATTAGAAATACATAAATCAGATAACAACCAAAGGCTGCTAACGGGCAAAATATCAGCAATCTCGACCCCCCTGTTCTCCCTAACAGAGGCTGCAGAAAATGTCCTAGCTCAGAGATTACAGTCAGACGCAATACTCCCATGGGTGCTCGTGTCAGGGAGGGCGGGGAGCTGCTGCTCAGCAGATGTCTGTCTTAGGGGACAAAAAGGTCATCTCTATATGGAAAGGAAAGGCAGCCCACCCTTATGTCCCGCACTCCACCAGGGAGGACTGGCTTTTTCAGAAGCCTAATGGGAATGGAGAACAACTGGGCAGCCCCCTGATCCCCAGCAGAATAGCCTGCCTTACCCCTGCCTCCGCCTGGGAGAATCCACAGCAGGAGCTCCCTCTCAGAGGCGACTTGCTCTAACACGAGCAACCTGTGTTGGCCAAATCAGCTCCAACTACTGTGTTTATTTCAACTTAGAAATGAGTCAGGTTTTGCAAGGAACACACCCCTCTGAAGGTCACCCCAGTGACCTTCTGTGACTTCTAGAACCAGAGAAATGAAGACAGAAGTTTCTACAGTACAGTTTTCAGTCCTTTCCATACTGTGCCATAGAGAATTTTGCTACTTTCCATACTGTGCCATAGAGAATAGCAAGTGGACTTGCACTCTCATCTTTTACTGGACATCACAGCTAGCGATGAGCTTGTAAGAAACATTATGAAATTAAGATGACCACAAAGACTCTGATAACAGGTATTTCTGAACACATATGAACAGAAGAAAAATCATACCTAGGAGGGAGAACAAAAGAGTTGGGCAGAAATTTACTACAATTTTGGTACCAAAGAAAGGACAAGAGGAAAAGGGGAATTTCACTGGCTTCTGTAAGAGATTGTGAAAATATTAAATCAGAGAAACAAAGCCAGTACGGTGGTATTACACAGTTCCTATTACCTTGCCTGGGACAGCTGGGATAAGGCCTGTCCCTGCAATCACTCAATCAGCATTTTGTTCCTCTGTGACAACTGCTAAGGAGACATGAAACACTCAGGCCTTATCTCCCCTCGGTGGATGGGCACCGTAAAGCTTCAGTTATGGCAATATTCGTTTCAAAATAGCCAGCTATATGGCAGGCCAACCCAAAGGTGCACTTCTCCACTCCACTGGAGGGAGGAAGCAAGCTGCCAGAACAGATCAATGAGGAATGAATTGTTTCCTGTTAGGGATGTTTACAGCATGAAACATTTAAGGCACTCTGACCATAATGGAAGTGACTTAAATTAAGACTGACATACACTTTGGGAAGCAGCAATTCCTCTCCCTGAGCCTCTGTGTTGAAGACCATATTAGCTGCAAAGTTTCAGATCTGACACTCAGTTTTTCCACCTTCAGGATGTTCAGAGCCAGACTTTCAACTTGAAGCAGCTTTTTAGAATACGTCTTGGAAAAAGAGGATACACCATTATGCAGAATGATTGGCATATAAAGATAAGGAAGACTTTCTAGCAGTTTCTTCTTCCACAAAAAGAATCGTGTGTGTGCTCATGCAGGTGGGCATAAGAGTACATGCGTGATGGTGGGTATATGCAAGCAGGCAAGTAGAAGACGAGAAAAAACTATTATAGAGAAAACAATTTACAGATGTTTGTCAATCACATAAAGCATTATTAAGGAATGTCTCATAATACTAGAAATAAAAACCTAGCAGCATTATAAAAAGTGCTAGACATGGAGGAATGATAAGAGTAATTAAACGAGAGCAGCAACTGATCTCTCTTCCATATCCTATCACTTGTCCAAGTTCTTTTACCCCGCTAGATAAATCATCTGATCAATGAAAAAGTTCACTGTCATTGAAGGGACCACAGACTCATCAGTACATGCAATATAATTAGAGCTAAATTTCAGGTTATGTATCAACAGCAATCAGGCCACAGACTGCAAATGCTTACTACTGAAACTATTTATTGGAAGAAGCAGCTGGTAAAGTTGCAATATGTCATATTCACACTTTCATGAAATCTACCCTCAATCTTCAAGAGACTGAAAAAACATGTAAAATGGAATTAATCAGTAAGTTGAGGACACAAATACATCCCTCTCATGAACTCAAACCCTGAATTCAAAATGACTGATCATGGAAAGAGATACACACACTGGGTAAGGCTTTTTTGATGTTCTGACAGCAAAAGTCCATCTGAGTCAGTCAACTAAAAATACAGCTTCAAAAATGGAAGAGGTGTGACTTACTGACAAGTCTTCTCAGCCACTCTTTTATAGACTTAGAACATGATAGATAGAAAATGGAAAAACATTTTTGTAAATTGTAATTAGGACTCTGCACACAAATTAGTAATAGAACAGTGAGGGAGCTCCTGCAATGCAACAGCTCAGGTCTCAGCTATGAAACACGGAGGGTGGGGAGAGGATGAGCCAGAAGAGGCCTCACAGCAGGAGGGGACAGAATGAGAGTCGTGGGACCCTGCTTCACCTCCAACGCCAACTGTCCTGCTGCAGCACTGGTCTGAATGGAGAAAAGATCTCTTAAGGGAACCAGGAATACAAAGGTGAAGCCTGAAGGACTAGGTCTACTCAGATACTCACATTATTTTTCCTTTTTTTTTTTTTTTTTTTTTTTTTTTTTTTTTGGTCAACTTTTAAAACAGAGCTTTCAAAGCCACCTGGTTCTGGGACTTTAAATACTTTAGACAACTTTGTAAATCTCAAATCTCCACCTGGCTACATACTTTGTTTACTTTTACATACTTTGTTTACTTTAGCAGGCATTTCGATTGTCTCACTCAGAAGGAGGTCTAATAACTCAACTTCTTTTGCTCAGTTAAAGTGACTGAAAAGCTGGGATCCACTCTCAGGTGTTTCTGCTCAGCCTGAACATTTAGAGAGCTGTAATATCAAAGAGGACATTGTTTCTAAACTATGCTGAAGGACGATGTAAAGCACCAAAAGGATTTCTTGTCTGTGGACTGAAGAGTTTCTCAGTTGGTTCCCTTTTTCTTAAATATTTAGAGAGGCGGAAAAAGTTCTTGTTTTCCGAATAAGATATTTGGAAAGGAATACAGTCCTGGTCCCCAAATTCTAGTTTTAAAAACAAACCTAGTCCACTGAGGGTGGAATCAGGTCACCATGAGAGTGAGAACTGTTCAGTAACAGCTCATTCAAAAGAACTGGAAAATTAAAATGATATGCACAAAAATCACTGTCCACATTGCACTAAAACAGAAAAAGGCAAATATACAGAATATACTTTATAGTAGCAGGAATCAGGACAGCTAACCCAGATGTAAAAAATTTAAAAACAGTAGTGAAAGGCCTACAAGACTGAAGAAGACAGGGAAATCTGACAAATGTATAACTAACTCAGGAATGCTGTAGTATGCAAAAGTTAAGCTGGCTCGTATGCTTTAGAAAGGGAACCGCCCTATTTGCATCCACTGGTGCTTTAATGTGAAGGCTATGCATTGCTGTACCTAGGCTGGCTGGTGTTGAGATCAGCTAGAAGCTGTCAAGTATTCTCCTTAAATCTGTCTCCCTGTGTCCACATAAGGCTACCTACTAATCCCATCTGTCCTTGTAGCAAGGGAGTTTGGCCTTTTTACAGAGGGCCACAGGACACCATCTATGACTAACACCAGTGGTGCTGTGGCCTGACAATGACAGATGGAAGACATGGAGTTACTTGGGTCATGAACAGTGAGCTATTCATAGTTGTTAATGCACACAGTAGGCAAATGCATGGCAAGCCATGCTCAGTGTTTTCCCCCTTGAATATCAAGTGGGTTCACCCCTAAGCAAATCTTGAATGCATTTCTGGTGTTTGGTCAGCAGTTTTAGCTTTGGGCCAGAACTCAAAGCAACTCTTAAAATGTAGAGGAAAACAGATTCTCAAGGAATTAGCACTTTCATTCAGCTTTCTTTTTGTTGCCCAGTGGAAAAGCCTTAGATCTGTCCCAGGAACAGAATTGAAGTGTTGAGTAAAAGGGGAACTTAATTAATATACAATAAAAATAATGTTGGCAAATATCTGAGGAAAGAGAAAAGTCCCAAGAGTAGCTAGTCATTGAACTAACCACAAAAATCAATACACTAACAACAAATGTGTGCTTCAGAAATTGCAGCCTACCTACCAAGGCCTACCTCCCCAAACATTCCTTTCAAAAGAAGTTGAATTATATTTATAGTCTTCTAATAGGTCTTCTAGTTTGTGTTGCAACATTTCATACTAGCAAACGTGGTTCCTCTTGCATTTATTTTTTCATACTTACACATTCAGAATGACAACCAAGAACCACCCCTCAGGCACTTTAAAACATAAAACATGCTGAAGGATAAGGCTTTAATAATTAAATATTTCCAGCAATTACTTCAAATGATTTGGAAGATGTTAAAAATGTTTGGAATTGTTGAACTATTTCTGTTCGACACCACCCATTGAAAAGAACACTCTTGCTTTGAGTTTGATTTACTATTAGTGTGAACTCTTGCAGCCTATTTCCTTTTCAATGTGTTTCTGGTGTTTCACGTCAGACACACATGATAGGCCATGCTCTAGGGATTCCATCTCCCATGATGGATGCTCAGCATACAACCAGAGAACAGGCTGTGAGCGTGTTGTAGACCAAGGCTTGTCCCTACAGGACAAGGGAGGCAGCAGATACCTCAACTACCTCTCTTGGGAGGCATTAAACCTGCGCAGTAAGTTACCAGCAAATAGACTCAAAAGGAAGATGTTCCTGTTCAGTTCACCACAATGAAAAACTGTTTCAGATTAACCAGATTTACAAAAGTAAATACTGTGTTGGCTTTTTCTTCCAAGACAAAGAAAACCCTGGTAAAATTTTTATGAAGGAAAATATAAGTTTTTCAAAAGACAAGTTTCTTGGTAAAATGTTTGCAGAAAATGTTGTAATAAACTAATACAAAACAAAGAAATCCTCTTTCATTTGCAAACTTCTTGAAACTGCTGCAAAACCTAATCCTCTTGAGAGATATCCTGTTCCTAAATTACAAAAGCAAATCACTTGTGTGATTTTTAAACTATTTTAGCTTTGAAGTTTAAACCAGAATAACAAAGACAGATTCCAAACTGGAAGCTATAAGGACAAGCATGATCAAAATTTTACTTGAACAGTATCTCAGTTTTTACTCTTTTCTAAACTGGATCAAAGATATTTTATATGCAGTCAGAAAATTTCAGATGCATGTCTTATCACACAACATCCCAGCAACCTTACTACGCACTCTTAAATCATGATTTTTAACAGCAGGCCCAAAGTTAAAATAGAGGGATGTGTAAGATGCCTATTGCTATGTTAATATGTGAGTATCAAAACAACTGTCCACGATGAAATATTGCTGCTGAGACATCTTAATACAAAACAAAACACAAAGATGTCACGTATAGAAACAGAACTTAGCAACAAAAACTAAGTGGAAAAAATAGTCAAGAGATTTTGCAGAGGGCATGTTACCAAAAGCCTTTTAAACTGTTGTAATAGTTGCAATAAATAGCGAAGCTCTCCTTAAAGCTGCTGAAGGACAGGCATACCAGGAGCCCTTTCATGTGCCATTCCTTATGTATCCCATTAGGAACACTTCCATCTAGTCTTTGGCATCACACCTCCCACCCCAAAACAAAAACTGAACACAAGAATGTATTTTCCTATATATTTCCGTGTTACATCTGCCTTTTAGTTACGCATCCACAATTTCCAGTACTATAGGGGAAAAGCTAGCTATTCTTTCAAAAACAGATTCCACTGAAAGATGGTTGTCAGAGCCATGAGAACATTTATGGGTGATTAAAGCATGCTTAGAGAATTGTTTTTCTTGGTTTAAATTCAACTTGGATTCCAGCTCAGTTCCCATTCTGAAGGAAGGACATTACAGACCAACCACTTGAACCGAAGAAAACCCCAAATAAAGCTTGTTAGGAGTAGCTGTCTCTGTAGTTCAGACATTTTGACTTCAGTGTACGCACAAAAAACAAGTTGTGCCAGACACTCTGGGTATAAACATTTCAAAATCAATCAAATCATAGTTTATGATAGGAGTTATAACAGTATTTAAGGTAACAGCATTATGACCAGATTAAAGGTTGACTGTGCATCTGATTTTATATTTAGCAGGTCCCTTAGCTATTCTCACTTTTAGTGCTGAGGTAATAGGATCTTTTTGCTAATTAAACGTTAATATGCAACAAAGAAGCAGCACTGGAAAACAAATCCATTTGGGGGCTGCATAGAAACACCTCTCTTTGAATACAATTAAAGTGTGAGAACTCTAAACCCCGTCTTAATGTGCTAACGAGGGAGGCGATAAGCCATGGAGCAAACTCCAGACCCACTGTAACCTAAATGTTGGACAGGCAAACCTAATTAGCTCAACATCCAGATGCAGACCATCAGGCTGGTAGAATATTTTATAAAGTGAGTACTTCCCGTTTAAAAGGAAACCCCTCGAGGTACAGCTAAAAATATTTTCTAGCTTATTTCATAGAAATATTGTGTCAACGATGTAATGTGAGTGTTAAATGTTGTTAATACAGGAAAAAACAAATGTTTTGTAAAATGTGGTATTGTTAATTATTATTAATAGAACAGTAACATCCAGAGGTCTCACCTGGATTCAGACTTTCACAAGGCAAGGCACTTCACAACACACCATAGAATGCGGTTTCTTCAGAAAAAAATACAGTTCACAAAAATATGAAAACAAGTGGATACAGAAAGGAAGAGAAAGATGTGATAAGTGAAGGCTCACCACAGCTGTAAGGAGACTTTATCATCACACTCATTTACGCAGCTTCAAAAGGAATTGAGACATATTTTTAAGATGTGCACTTAAGTATTAAGAATAGTACCTCACATCTACAAAGTACCCTTCATCTGAAACTGTTCAAATATTCAAAGATGATAAATTGAGCATCCTACCTCTGAGACATAAGGAATCATTATTGTTTTTATAATAGTTGATGTATATAAAGACAATGGATTCAGACGAAGAAGTCATGGCTGTGTTGAACTCAGTAGCTCTGTCACCAGTTTCAATCAAAACTAGGATTTCACTCACTGCTGTGAGGCTAGAAGAGACATTTACGACAACCAGATCTGTCCTTCTGGATGAACTGAAACACGTTTTTCCCAAAGACATAATGATGAGTTACAAGTCAGCATGACTTTGGGATAATCATTTTACTGAAGACAACAAACAGCGCTTTGTTTTGTTTCTAAGCTAGAGGCTTCTTACTGCCATTGGCTTGCTGACACTTGGGGTTTGGTTCTCTTCTCTCTTGAAGAAATGTCCCACCAGACCCTGCTTCCTGCTTGACGGACACCCAGCTGTATCAGATCTGGCCCTCAGCTTGCTCCACTTACTTGTCGGAGGTGGAGAGATATGCCCAATTTGGCTATCGCTGGTTTTTACCATGGAATATTTCAGATGGGCATCTTTCTAATGATCTTACAGGGCTGCAGAGCATACTAGTCATTCTGACACAACAGGCCAGATCTATATATGGTTTAGTTCACTATTTCTGAAA
>KL278452.1:21708-57608 GCA_000699545.1 Podiceps cristatus
GATTTAGGAAGTTAGTGTTTCTTCACATCTCTTACATAGGAAATTTGTTGCATTTTTATAATAGGATTTTCAAGCAGCTGGTTCAAAAGGCCTCCCTTAGCAGAAAACAACATAAAAACCCACAGATTTTCTGAAAGCAGCAAATTCTCCCCAATGATGTGAATTCCCCACAACTGAAGTTGTCAACCAGAAAAGTGTTCAATGTGCAGGGTTCTGATCCTTCTTCATTTCTTTCATTTACTTAGCCAAGATTTAATATTGCAATTACCTAATTTCAGACACTTTTGTCTGAAAATTCTGGAAAGGGTGACTTACCTGAAGTCACAGAGCAAGTTAGTTAGAATAGCGATTTCTACATTTCTCACACTTCTTGCACTGGAATACATTCCTCCCTACAGGGCAAAATACATTTTCCCATCTATTTCTTTAATACTAGAATTCTCAAATGGAAGCCACACACTACTGATAAATAGCTATCAAAACTGCCACAGAAAAAATTTCTGCCACTTTGTTTTGTAGGCTCAAGTCAATGTAACAGTATAAGCCACTTATCCTTTAATCTTCTTTTCATAGTAGCAGAACACTCAGAAACATATTATCCTGAATTTCCTTTAGTAGATGCTCAGTAGCAGCAGGCTCCCATTAAACCAGGCTGCCTTTTCTTCATGCTGTAACTGTACTCACACCAAGGACAAGATGGGAGCATCTGTGTTTCAACCCTGAATGACCTTCCAGAGCAGGAGTAGCAGCAATTACCTGTTACCACTACGAGCACTCCCACTAGGAAGGCAAGTTAGCATTTTATGTGTCATTTAATTTTGTTTTGTAGTGGCAGCTAATATCTTTTCTTTGCCTTCAGAGCTGGAAGCAGGAAAGACTATTGTCCTATGACAATATTTCCCATTTTGATCTTCTATGGCATACCTTATTTTCAGCCATCAAGTGAGGCTCTAGAACGCAGTACAATACCCCATCAGGTTGAGGTAGGAAGAATTAGGAAGAGAATGGCTGGTGATAATTTTACAACAAAACTGAAAACCCACTGGTTCAAAAACTGCTTTCTTTGACTATGACAATATGAGAAAGTTTTCTAACACAACAGAAGAGGATCAGTAGGTCAGACCAGTTGGTACTCAGGCCCCTACATCTCCACCATATGAAGATCTGTTACATCAGATTAAATTTAATCTGTTTTCCTGGATCAAAACACCCCCACTATGTATGCGGTATAAAGCACTCTAGCATATTGTTCCTTGGTTCAGACCCCCATGCTCTCTCTAGGATTTTAAGTCCCCTGGCCACGTACCCAGATCAGAGCTTTTGTTTGCAGTTCTTCTGAGAAAAATCTATTTAACAAGAACCTAAACCTCACAAGAGAAACGTACCAAGAGGTGGTAAGTGGGGACAACCAGAGGACTCGTTTCAAAACTGCACTGCTTCTCTATATCAAAATGCTATCATAGAGCCACCTTTCATTTTGGCTGGAATAGGATAATTTAAAATATACAAACAGAGCTGAAAAAATTAGTTGAATAATGGCAATAAGTCTGAATTGGATATGAAACACAGAAAGGCATAGAGCTGTAAAAAGAGGGACTTAAGCCTGAGCACTGTGACAGTTGCATGGGTTTATTCGTATCACATGGGAAACCTGGGGCCCATCACTTAATTAAAAGGTATGGTTCATTTATTTTGTCTGTCACAGTATAGACAGTGAACTTGAGGTTTGTTGTCCCATTTTTTCAGCTGAAAAAGTACTATCTGAGGAGATGCATACAAAATTTCACAAATATATGTCCTGCATCATTTTATGATCAGCAAAAGGATACTTCTATGACCTGAAAGTCTACCCAACCGTTGTAGTTGCCTGAATATGTTAATGGGAATATTATTTTCCCAGTCTGGGATCCAGTAGTTCTCAACCCCGTTGATTTTCCAACTAGTTCATTTTTTTTTTTTTTTCAGTCCAATAAAGCCATAATATTTGCTAAGGGCATTCAACCCTGATGGTCTAAGATATTGTGGTATGCAAGAGCTAAATTATTTGGCTGAGTTTTGGAAGTGATTTGTGGTTCTAGGAATTACTAACTGCCAAAATATTTTAGAAAGACATATCTGTACAAAAAAGAGTATCTATCAAAAATATTCTTGTTTTTAAAAGTCTTTTTTTTACCTCTAGAGATATTAAGACTTTTTAGAAATAACTACAGCAACAAAGCAACCATGGAATTTTTTTACGTTAACTTGAGGTCAAGTTGACCCTTTATTTGTATATTAAAACATTAGTCAAGACTCCTGTTGTCAGATTTTATGAATGGACAAAAGCCTATGTAAATGGTATTCTTATACTCTCAAAAGACTGGCAGTGGTTCTGAAGGATGGGGAAAATGTAATTCAGATGACACAGTGCTTAACACATCCTTCCGTAGACACAAACAGTTTAGCAGAAAATTAGACAGTTTTAAAATCTGTTAAAATGAACTCATATGTAATAATGTCATTAAAGAGGCTACCTGAAATGCTAATGCAAGTTTCCTTTTGAGTGGGACAATGAGATTAATTCCCTGTGTGGAAGCCTAGTATGAAGCTTGAGCCTTTGCACGTCCTTAGCTCTACTATGAGCATTACGAGTGGGGTGAGTGTGACATGCAGGCCTTAGGTTGGCTGTGAACAATGGCTGAGCAGATTCTGTAAGTCAGATAAACACTTCTGTTTGGCTCATCAGATAACCTGCAGAAGGCTGAAAAAATATTTTTGAAAAGGGCTGAACTTCACAGATTTTGCCATAATCTCAGTTTCTCAGTTTTGCCATAATCAAGTCTGTACTCAATACCATACATCTGAGTCATTCTGTTTACAGGGTACAACCAAATCACTAAGCAAAGGACAAAATATAACAGCTTGAAAACCATTACTACAGACACACTACATTGAAATTTGCACTTAATACTGTAACATGACCTTCCAAGAAGGAGAAAAGAGAGGTGAAGCAACAGAGTACCAAACTGCAAAAGACTACGCTACACTTTGGTTCTAGCTGAGGTTTTCTTATTCTAAGTTTTCTGGTCTACATCAAATGCTAATAAACATCTACTAGAGCTTAAGGTCTCTAGATGTTGAATAATCTATTTGGTACCTAAATTAGAACTGTAAACTGAAATACAGAAGTTTAATAATAATTTAAGGCAGCCAAATCAGTTCAAAAGTGCAGTTGGGAAGGGCACTGAAAACAGAAGCATGCAACAAAGTATGCAAGTCTACAAGAAAGCAAGCCTACTAATCCAAATCTGATCTGGTCTGATACAAAGTGATCCAGATATATAGTTCAACTTACTGTATTTTGAAGTAGAGAATGCAAAGACAGGTATTACTTACTGCAGACATGAGAAAAATTAGAAGGAACTATACAACTCCTAACACCATTTTAAAATTAAAATTCTGTGAATTTAAAAAAAAACCTTAAAAGTATTTTCTTTTACTCTTTCTACAATAAACTTGAGAAATTAATTTATGATAAGAGGAGGCCAAAAGATATGCAGTAGAGTTGGATAACTTTATCAATAACATCTGGAACAATGCAAGCTATTATCAGTGCCCAAAATACACTTCTGTGGAAACAGGAGTCTCATTTCCTCACCCCAGAAAGGTCACCGAATACTTTGAAGGGGGTGTGTGTGTGTGTGTGTGTGTATGTTAGTCTGATGCCTCAAATGATGGCCGCTCCCAGATAAAGGTACTTGACTTGAGGAACCATCAACTTGATTCAACTGTAGCAAGTCCAGCCATACCCTCCTGTGTTCTTCAGAAATTGCTCTTAATTCCTACAAAGTAACTGAAAATTAAAACATAAAGGAGATAGGAGATCCAGATCACTGGCACTGAATTTGGTCATTATCTGTTCATCTAGAAACAATTATCCCTTGTCATATTTACCTTTTCCAGAGCTGCAGGAAGACTTTGGTTTGGTTTTGTTTGGTTTTAGTTTTTTGGGGTTTTTTTAAATATCTAGGAAACATGAGTTTCAAAACAATATGACCAACAGCAAACACATTCCAGATATGGGTAACATACAGTGTAGCCAGGATCCTATGAACGTCAAAGATAATTTGTAGTGGTTTCAGATACATATATGGGCATATTTTTTATTCTGGTCCCTGCCTGGGGTGTTTATCTAAGTGCGCACCAGGTGCATACTAATTATCGGTAAAGTACTTCCAAGCTATGATGCCAAAGCAGCAGCTGGTTACAACTTTCATTTCATTGCTTTTATTGTTACTTGTGATATAGAAGAAAAGTCAGTGAAACAGCACCAGTCATTGCTCAGGAGGCTGCTGTACATCCTAAATTCCACAAGGGTTAGGAGGACATACATGGAAGGACAAAGGCTGTTTACAAGCAGCTGGGATCACAGATACCCCCCGAGATTCCCATTTCCAATACAGATAACAGACAAACCCCATTTTTCAGAAAGATGCTTAAATTGCCAGGTCAAACAGGTGCCAAAGCAGAAGCTGGGCCCAAAAATACAAGCTTGCCACGAAAATGTCCTCATTTGCTAGCTCTCCCGAAGGAGTGTGTGTTAGTTTGTATGAGCACATGCCTTTTGAGAGCAGAGTGAACAGAAATGTTTATTTCTGGACTCTTGAAAGGGCTGTTATTCCATCCCACCCTATTTTTCTGTTTGTTGACCAAATATTTTCCTTTCTCCTAAGAGAAACAGTGGAACTTTCTTACTGAACTAAAAACATATTTGAAATTTCTTAGAAACCTTCATGGTCTCGAGCAGCAAAACTAGCTACAGAGTCCACAATCTTTACACAAAGTATTGTTCATGCTCACTCCACATCATTTCTATGTCGTATTTAAATACAAGTGAAATTTTCTAATATCATAAGATACCCTTCCATCTTCTAACCAAGAGACCTGGGAAGTATAAAATCCATTTAATGGCAACTTCTTGTTTTGGGGTTTTGGTTTGGTTTGGTTTTTTGTTGTTGTTGTTGCTTGGTTGATTGTTTTGTCCTAGATTAGAACAAAACACAGCCCCTCCCTGCAGAAATTCTTGTGATTATAGCAGTCACACGCATATGAGAGACCCGGGTTCAAGTACGTAGTCCTTAGCAGACAGAGATGGAACCTGAATCTGTGGAAGCTCCATGCAAACCCCTAGAAACATTTTCCAATAAAGATGTAAATTAAGATGCACAAAATTAAAACAAAACTTATGACAAGGGAACATATGGCTCCTACATTCCCCACTTCAAGTGTTTTTACACCTAAGCAAACCGGGAGAAGATGAGTTCCTGCTCAGATATCTATATAAACGCATGATGTGGTACAAAGCTGTGTCTTCCACTACTTCAGTGGCACGAGCACAAAGATTGTTAGAAGTGATTGTGGGCTCACATTAATAAATTCTTATTTAACATTATTTTTACATGTGTGTAAAACGAAACCCTTAAAGCTGGGAGAGCACATAGATTACTTAGCCCAAGGAATTATTTTATCACTTATTGAGAGGGGCATGCTTTTGTTTCTGAAAGAGTCCATATACAAAGAACTCCAAATATCACAAAAGAGGTGGCAGCCAGGCATGGGGACTTGAGACATAAGACAAAATGGACTAAATTCCAGAACAATTTATCCTCTGGCAGCAGAATAATCAGGTTTTCAACATAGCATAAGAGGGTAAGACACCGTCACAGAGCTGTGTTAGCTATCCAACAAGAAGATTGCTTAACGACATTGTCATTAATTGGCTCTTAATGCGTGTGTTACACCGTTGCTTTCTGTTGAATAGAGCCCACAATTCTTTATGGGTGTGCAATAGCCCTTTCATTTCCATTGACGTGAGACAGAGTCTTATTTAACTCGTGGTTTGTGCTGTTGGAACAGCAGTCAGTTTTACCACAAGATCTTCTCTGCCATTACCATGAAGTTCTGACTGGCCACAAAGGCAACAAAATGAACATGGTGAGGATCTGACATGGTGAAAAACTTGTTTTAATGCCTTCAGGTCCCCCATCAGCAGCTACCCTGCTGCTTATGTGTATAGCTATGTAGTTACAAAGGAAAGCAGAAAGCATGGTATACAAGGAAAGAAATCTCAGCAAGACTGGAAAGGAGAGGTATTGGGAGACAGTGAAGGTACGCTGTGGATCTTGTATCCTAATCCAGATTTTTTACTAATATACAGAAAGCAGACTTCTCCTTAGACCTAAACAAATGTTTACTGAGGTTGGTTTGGCTTAGACATTAGCTGAAAAACAATGTTTTTCAGGTTGATGAGAAATAACTTTTTTCCTTCTTTCCTTATGCTGAAAACATATTTCCAGTTGGGTGAAATGCTTCCTATCATTTTATATACCAAAATACATACAATCTGTTTAGAAAAGAATGAAATATTATAACTAACTTTTTTGCTTTTCTTCAAATTGAAATGATTTACAAATTCAGCACAAATAGAAATATACTTTCCGGTAGTTTGAATCTAGATTATTTTGGGGTAATATTGCCCCAAATGTCAGTAATTTACCTCATTTACTGTTCCCTCTGGTGAGCTTAGATATGGAAAACTCACTACTATGGCTCACGCATGTAGCAGATACATGTTTGTGGGTATAATTTAAAGATTCTCGACTAGTTCCCTATATAGAAACTCTCTGGTCCCTCACTCCCCTGGAAACAGATAGGTTTCAAAGTTCCATTAAAAAAAATAAATCCATCGATATGACACCTTTTTCAGCACAGCTAAAGTAAAGCTTCTAAATGGAACTTCTTTGTGTACCATTCTTTTATTGTGTGAACATTTATCTACCAAAGCTAAGACTCAACAATATATCTACTTAATATTGTACAAAATATTGAGAAAAAGGCGATGCTTAGTGAAAATTTTAGTTCTCTGAAACAAAAGTTATAGCTTTAAAATCAAATTTCCTGGCTTGATTTAGACAGAGGCCTCAGACTTCAGCTAAAATAAAAAAGTTTGATAAAAAAAAAAAAAAAAAAACACCAAACCATTATTTTGGTTGAAAATTTAATTTTATTCAGTATGATTGTTTTTAGAAACATTTTCTTTATATTTTTCACTTTTGGAAAGAGGGAATTTAAAAGTCTTTTCACTACTATTTATCTATTAACTTCCCTGCAAGGAAAAGAAAGTTTAATATAAGAAAATAACAGAAGAAACTTTTGAACTTTCTTTCATCAGAAGAATACAAACTGAGTGAAAGTAATTAATTATTTAGGCTTTAAAATTTTCACCTAGATTTTTTCCCATTGCCCAAGTATGGGGAGTTACCCATCCCTCCTGCCAAATTCCTAACTTTAGTTTTCTACTTCCTTTCGTTTTCTCTGTTTCTTAGTTTAAAAAAAAAAAAAAAAAAAACCACAAAACCAAAACCAAACGTGTTCAGTAGCTTACAAGGAAAAGGAGAAAACCCTAAAATAGTCCTCTTTTATTCTTATAAATGCAATTAAAATTTCACTTTGAAACAAAATAATAATGTCATTTGTAATTCTTTCAAATAACACAAATAATAGTTTTTTTAAAAATTCTACCATTTAGAATGTTCTAAAGCCAGAGCCAAAGACTTAAAAAAAAAAAAAAAAATGATAGCCAAGATTTCTTCTTGTGTGTAGCATTACCACATACTTTCTCAGCAGCTTTGGCCAATCATCTTAATCATTCTGTTCATCATTCTTAAAACAGAAGTAATAACATTAGCTTGTCTAAGGACGTGATACGGCTTTATGTACTAAAGACAGTGAAGTACTTGAGGAAGTTTCTTTTGAAGTCAAACTTCTGAACATTATAGATAATTTGAAGAAGTGCAAAGCAGTGCCATCTTGATGAAAAGGAGGACGAAGAAAAATGTTTGTATCCCTGTGGTACATGTTTCAATAAGCAGATAGCTGAAAATAAGCTTCTAACTCATAATTAAAAATTTAGAAAGGCAGTGAGGTTTTAAAAAGCACTGATCTCAGTAGCTCCCCATCTGGGATGATGAAAGATGTAGAAGCCTAATTGTCATCACACCTTTGAACTTTACTAAGGCCTGGACCTCGATTTTCTACTAAATATATGAGTTGAATTTTCCATCATCTGAGTATTTCACTTCACATAGAAGTACAGATGAACATTCAAAAATCAGTTAGTCTTTTCCCCCTCTGTGGGCATTACATTCACAGCATTACGTTCTGACTTTAATGCAGTGGACAAGAAGTTTCATCTGCCGTTACTCCTCACCTCCCACTCCCCTTTCATGAACGTTCAGAGCTCAAAGGCACAGCCTGAGCATCACTGGTAGCTCTCATCAGACAGTCAAGCCTGCATGCAGATAACGGTGTTTGTGCCAGTAAAAGAAAACAACTCTCATTCATCAGGTAGTGCCACCACCTTTCCATTATGATCTATTTCCTATGTAGGATGCCAACTAGCAACATATATCACCTGTCAGAGTTCCTATGGTACCAAGGACCTAACTCTTCACTTGCAGCTAGACGCTAAATATATTGAGGAACATGAGTGGAGGAAAAGCTTCAGCTTTGTTACAAAGGCAAGGAAAGTTTTCTTGCTTTTTGGCCATGCCATGGGGAAATGTTCCTTGGAAACAGATCAGAGAGATTCCAGGCATTCATGCACCATCACCGCTCTGCTCACTCTTGCACAGGCCTTGGACTAAAGGTGGGGGGCAGATGAGAAAACACCATGAGTTTGATTTATTATTTCTTGCAGAGAGGATGGCACTACAGCAAGTGAGATTAAAAGAATGTTCAGCATAAACAATCTGAGGAGGAATGCAAAATGCGTGGATGATTATCCTGAAATGGAGACTGCCTGAGCCATTTTAGGTGCTTTTATACTTCAAAATAGCTCAGGAGTGTTAAAGTCTAAATCTAAATCTTTCCTGAGACAGGATTGTAGGATCTAAGCCTCTGTGAGTGAGGGATGCCCCATTAAAATCTGAGAAGGGGAAAACTCAGGGCCTTATCCAGAGCTGAATTTTAAAGACGACTTCTATATTTTCCTCTTCCTTAGTATTGCACTGAATTTCAACAGCAGTTGCCTTTCTGAAAAATCAAGAGGATGAAGACAGATGGATCTAAAATAAACACAGAGCTCTGACTTGTTTGTGAAAAGTACACAGATAGCTGAAGGCAGAATCTGTACCTAAATTATTGAAACCTCTAAGTTTTAATTAATACTGTCAGAGGATCCATTTTCAAGCAAAGCAAAAACTATTGGAGAGTTTGAGGCTTGTGACCGATATCCAACCACATATTCATTCAGCAACAAAGACAGCAAACGCAGCTCTGCATAATGAAGCATCTCAGTGTCCCAACATCAATATGATGCACTGTCATACCATCCTGTAAAAAAGCAGAAGCTAATCAATTCACAGTGCGTATTAAAGAAACTGATTTGGAAAGCTCACAGTAAATGCTTTGGAATAGATTCTCTACCACTAAACTGCTCTTCTGCTGAGAACAGTATTTAAAACAAGGAAGCCACCAGCAGGCAGAGAATTGCCCTGGCCAGGGGTCTGAGCTGCAGCAAGCACAGGGGAACAAAATGATTGCAGCACACTGTACGCCACATAAGGGCTGTGAGCCCTTACAAATCACAGCCAAGAGGGTCGAGTCAGAGCAGCTTGCGAGCGGCTATGCTCTCTACCAAGATTGCCGCCAAGATTCAGGGAGGTAGAGTGTATCACAGTTCCATCTGGCTTGGGAGAGGACACAGGAAGCAGGGGCAGAGAGAGGGAGCCCACAAAGACAAACACTGTGCCCGAAGTACGAAGGATGGAGGAATTCCCTGCTAACTTGAGCACTTGGGCAGACCTCTGCAGATGGGGGCCAGCCGCAGCAGAAGGCAGGGCACTCAGGATACAGCTTGCAAACCAGTTGTGTTTTCAGCTGTTGGTCTGACTAAACCAAACTGAACTGCTTCCAATATCTCACATTTTCTATTATCAGTCTGTTCTCTTTTTTTCCCTATCCTTAGCTGCTCCAGGTGTCTCTGGAGGACAAGGGAGACAGTGTTTTGGCAGAGGCACCACTGCCCCAAGGAAGATATAGGTGATGTTTTCCCTTTGCCACAGCCTGGGAAGGAAGTAGGGTGCAGAGCAGAGAGAAACTGGATTGTCCTCTTCCGCTGCTGTAATACAGCCGCAGCTAGGAAAGGACAAAGCTGCACTGATCACTCGCAGGTTGGAGGACACCGAACAGGGCAGTCATGGGAAACAAATGGAGAGTCAGTGCTTCCTACTATCTCTCCATAATAGTGAAGCCGATTCTGAATATTTCACTACCAAATCATCAGGCCCAGTTCAGTAAATATCTTTTCCATTCACGATCCATTCAAAACATTCCTCTGAAACCGTGATCAACAAGTTGCACGCCTCTGATCCAAAGGGCACTTTCCAGACAGAACTCATTATGTTCAACTTGCTTCATCAGATCCCAACACAGCTGATTACTGGCACCAGACCGAGCAGAGAGTCTGTTGCTGCCAGTGAACCCCACCAACAGCTTTTTTAACAGTAGGAGAAATTTTGCAGGGAAGGATGACATGCAAGATCACATGGAAGAGCTGACCAGAAGCTACCCACTCAAATAAAAACATTAGGAGAATTCAAGTACTATTTTCAAGCTACCTAGAAACTAGGTTTGGATTCAGCACAGATTTGGTTTGGATGGCCTAGATGATCTGTTTGCAGTCTAAGAGACTCTAAGAATCTGACACTGAAAAATGTAATCACCTGTTTTCTTTGAGATTTTATTCAGGATTTACTATAGGGAGCTAACTTTACTTGCTGGAAGAAGCCTATAAAAATCAAGGCATTTCAGAAAGTGAGGAAATGTCCAGATATGGAGGAAAACCAAGGGACAGAATCAACAATCAGGAGAGCAGGATAAAAACAGAAATAGAGAAATACATGGCCTTTTTCTGTTCTAAACATTTCTTAGATTCGTGTATCTTCTGCTAGCCATCATCCAGATATGTGTCAAACCTAATTCTAGTAGAGTGTACACCTCTAGAGGCAGGAATCAGCAGATGATGTATCTTTTGAACAGAAGCTAGGCAGCAAGGAGAATGGAATAGTGTTAAGTTCACAAAGCTCAACTTCATTAGGAGGTGAGACCATCTCTAGCTGACCTGAGTATGAGGACTGAATCCTCCCAGCAGCTCTTATGTGAATGATATTAAGGGTGGTCAAAGTGTCACATTTGAAATATGAGCATGGAGTGATCTTCTGAAGCTCCAAAACAGGACTTAGTTTCATTGTTCTTGGTAAGCACATCTCGCTCCTCTTAGTTGTTTCTTCCTTTTTTGTGTACAAACAGGGAAAATATTTACGAGCCCTGCTATTCAAACATGGAGCACAACTGGGAAAAATACTTATTTTAGTAAGACAAGCTAAAAAGCTTTAGAGCTAGGGAGGTCTTTCTTGAATCATACTCGTAAAAGGAACTTAGGATTTGAGATTTGCTACAATCATCAATGATAGAAAAGATTTTGTTGATTTCTACATCTTTATCTTTAGATGTTAGTTATGGTATTTTTAGACTTTTCTATATTTATAAGCAGGACCTTCTTTCCATTTTATCCTTGGCTTCACTTTTCTTTATGTTAGAGCTTTTCACCTGTAACTAACCTGAAAGAAATCATATGATACTTTCTTTTCCTTTTATATTTTTTTCCGCTCTTTATAGATCAAATCCTGTACCTACTGAAAACATGGAATAAACCTGAATAATGTCATTCATATAAGCTACAGACCCCATGAAATAAACTTCAGACTTCTGAAGAAACTGCTGACAGGTCAAAAAAGAAATGCACAAGGTAGATGAGTTAGTAAATCACTGTTAAATACCCCAAAAGTCTGACAATCTTTCAATTCAGTCATATTATTTTCACTGTATCAGCTAGTAGTACATCTGGCTGAATAAGGTAGGAAGATGTCACTAAGGAATGGAGAGTATCCAAAGAAAAAAGAAAAAAAAAAAAAAGTGCTGCAAGAATT
Source organism: Podiceps cristatus (assembly GCA_000699545.1). NCBI lineage: Eukaryota > Metazoa > Chordata > Aves > Podicipediformes > Podicipedidae > Podiceps > Podiceps cristatus. Next base: position 33,738 of record KL278452.1, read on the forward strand.
GTTAGTGAATTAGTACTATAACTTGACTACATTTAAAGCGTTTTGTGGTTGTAGGTATGAACCACTTTTCAACAGCAGCAGGAGGTTTTGCAGCAGATCTCTGTCTAACAAGTCCCATATATTCACAGAGCGTGTTTGTTGGCCTGATACTCCAGCAAAAATTCATCCTAGGGAATTATTTCTTAACTGATATGCCCAGAAATATCTCCTTTAAAATGATTCTGTAACTGTGGGTACTTTAAAACCCAACTTTTGCAAACAGCGGTTAAGAATTTTGTTAGGTGAAATGTGGATGTATGCTTATCATGCTGCATTGTCTTGGATTATACAGGCCTCGGATCTGGAGTGGAGGAAGGGGGAGGTAGGATCTGTGGATATCTTTTGGTGTTTTGGCTTGAATGAAAATTATTGCATGATATTTTGCTGCCTCCCCACTGCATCTTGTGCCATATTACACCAGCCTGGGATGATGAGCATCTGCAGTCCTGTGATTACAGAACTTGGCAATCACTCACTTGGGGCACTGATGAGGAGCAGAAAAGTGGGAAGGGTGGAGAAAGAAAAAAGCACTTTATAAATTTCCCAACTGATACATTGCATTGGCAGGCAAACCACCTGGAAGTTTGTGACAGAGCCATCAGCATAAATACAAAACAGAATGTTTACTTTAAAAGAAAGAAGAAAGGGGAAAAAAAATCAACAAAAAACACAACCAAAAAATGAACAACCTCCCCCTCCCCAAACCCCAAAGAAGCAACAACACCACCAACAGAAGTGAGAAGTGATGAAGCTGTGCTGTTCTACCCATTAAATTACATTAACACAGATTCAAAAGGTGTGCTCTGAGCACCAAGCTCCTTTAGTCATCAATCTTCTTAAGGCAGCCAATCAACTTTAGAATTAAAGAATATGTGGGTTCTGAGATTCCTTTAATTATTTTTTCCCACTCCATACAGATCTTTAGCTGATCACTATATATACATACATATATATGCGCTTACATGACTCCAGACCTTTGATGAGTGCAGATGATGTCAATCTGCAAAGAAATCATCTTGTACATAACAATGATGTTCCTAATCCAGAAGAATGAGAACTCAAGAGGCTGGAAATACCCTAGGTTTCTTTGGCACACAAGATGGAAAAAAAACATACCCCATGTATCAAAATCCTGCTATGACTGCAAGCACATATGTTAAACTTAAGTTTGCTGTTTTGTTCATGGAAAAAAAAGAGGGAGTAGGAAAATCAAAACAAAACCACCATCTCAAACCTACTCTAACCTACATATTCAGACTTTCTGTCTCACATAGATGCTCTTATTCCCATCTACCCCACCAAGCCTCCATCTACCCACCTAAATATTATCCTCATCACTGCTACTAGCACATATGCACCAGCACTCACATATACTAATTTTCTCTCTCACCCACATATACATATGTAATCCATGGGCTGTCGGTCTGTCACTATGCTTTAGCCACGATACAATGATATTACAACAGCTAGAAGACAGGGAAACATTCATTGAATCTCACAGCAACAAAGAAAAGTCTAGCAAATTGACCGTAGTTATTTATGTGTTAGAGGGCTTGGGCAGCAACCAGAAGATACCAGACCATCCTTGTTCATCCTATGAGACCTGATAAATTCAAGGATACTGACAACACCCACATCCTTCATCTCCTGCCTTAATTGCAAACTTTCCTGGCTGTCAGTGAAGAGTAAACCAGGTCAAAATACACACATAGAGGAGACCCAAGGCACTGAGTACCTTAATCAATGTCAGACTTACTACAGATTGTCAAAAGTTGCCATCAGATCCAACCTTGCTTCAACCAACATAGTAAGTTGCACAAAGAAGGCTCTTCAAAAGTGCAAAAATATTTCAAGCAAAAAATGCCCCGAGCTCTGAACTTCATTGCAAACACTGGGAGTCTGGATGAAGAAAGTTTGACCTTTCACAGAGAAAGCATGTATTGCATTAATCTAACGTCAGTTTGGGGTTTTTGGGGGGTGGGTTTTTTTGGTTGTGGGATTTTTTGGTTGCTGGGGCGTTTTTGGATGGGGGTGTTTTTGACCTTTGAACTACAGAGAAAGCATGTATTGTATTAATCTAACATCAGTTTGGGGTTTTTTGGGGGGTGGGTTTTTTTGGTTGTGGGATTTTTTGGTTGCTGGGGCGTTTTTGGATGGGGGTGGTTGGTTGTGGGTTTTTTGGTTTTGTTGCTTTTTTTTTTTTTTTAACTTCACTAGTAGAAGATTTATGAGCAACATGATACCGACAGAGAAAAATACTGTATTGAGAAAATATGATGCTTAGGAGGAGAACAATCAAGCATTACAATTGTTGGTATTATGGCGTCTTTGTAGACTATAGATCAAGCAGAGCAAAGAGTTATCATCCGTAGCTATTTGTGTTTCATGTAATAATGCCTTAATGATTCAATTAGCATTGATTCTTCAGCTGCAACAATATTTTCTGACTGATCTAGTAATTTAGCTCTCACTGTTGATTGATACAATTCCTATGAGTAATAAAGCAGTTTGAGAGAAATTTATTTAATAATTCAGAAATTGCTTTAAAGAAGATTTTTATTGCCTCTGCCACTAGTAATCCCTAAGATTTCAGAAAGTGAGACATTCCTTTTAACAGTTTGGCATTTATAATGGTGAGTCTTTCTTTTAAGAGGCCTTTTTCCCCACCTGGCATGGCTGTGATAACTCTATCTTAGAATACTTACCAGCCTTTAGGTGGAGAAGATTAAGACAAGGATGGCTAATCTGAAGATGAACATGCATTGCATATAATGCGCACAGATCATGTAGAAACAACACAGGCAACTTGTACAAAGTCAATACATAAAATCTGGGTTCGAATCTCAGCCAGAAACCTCATAAGCTATAAGGAAATATCTTAATATCAAGCTTAATCAGATATTAAGAGCAGATCTTCACAGAGAAAGTTAAAACTCTTACAGACGGTGGTCAGAGAGAGATACTCAAGCTGCATGACACGGAAATTTCTTCTATTATGGAAATAGTAGTACCTGAATGAATCATATTCTATGAACATTTTTCTACTTTTCTATGAACATTTGTTCATATGAACAAATTATAACATCCTTCTGACAGTTTTGGGGAAAAACAACTGCTTCAGAACTTCTGCAGCACAGACTTAACCAATAACAGTTTCATGGTCTTCATGATGCTTCCCAATGGAAGCAGCAGGAAAAAAAATATACACGGAAAACTTCATCAACCTTTCAAAATAGCATCCTCCCATGATTTGTGTTTGTCCGTGCTTGACAGTGCCTCATAAATTTCCACGCTGATAAGTAGATCCTGTCTAAATGAAATGCTCTTTTAATGGGTTTGTATGTGTCTCTTTGTGCATGTATTTATACACACTTCTTATTTCATGATGTCTCCCTAGGCAAAATCCCTCATTCTGCTTTATTAATTGGCTAGTATTTCATGGGGAAAGCAGACAGTTCTGGAACACACAGATTTTTCTTTAAGTCATATTGTTTGACATTTATTTTTAACTCAATGGGGAACAATCCAACTGAAAAGACAACGTGAGAAAAAACCATTTAGCAAACACACACACAAAAAAAAAACAAATCAGAGAAGCCTACATGAAGCTCTGAGTAGGATTAATCCTCACTGGGATATATCAACTTCTCTGTTAATTTCAGTCTTTCAAGGAGGATGAATAGTTCTATGTTTAAGAAACAGTACAGGGAGACTTAAGACATCAGTTCTCTTCCTTGCTCTGATTAAACTCGTTACGTGACCTTGAAGAAAAAAAGGTTTTCATTTGAAACTGCACTCAAGTTACCTGCATATACATATATCAGCCCTTTGCAAATACACGCGTTCAACAGCTGACTGCTTTGCTATGAGATAGTGCTTTCACAATTTGGGGGTGAAATTCAGGGCCTTAATCTGCCTGTGCTTTAATGTCCTATCTTGCTCCTGCATAAAACAGAGATAATGACTCTTACCTAGTTGTACTTCACAGGCATGTTGCGAGGCTCCATTCATTCATACAATATTCATAAAGCTTTCCGAGATCCCTAATAAAAGATTCTACATAGCTACAAATTATTATTTAATGACAGAAAATTGAAACATGGCATGTAGAATGCAAATAGGAGTGAGATATGGTGGGTTTGCTCTGACAGACTGAAGTTGTCTCCTTCAACTGAGTGTCGACCAGCATGCAAACATGAATGCAACAAAGCTGTGTCTAACCACTGCACTACAAAAAGCCTGTTATCACAAGGTTCTCAAAAGCAGCAGAAATTCTTTCAAACAAGATTGTACAAATGGCAATTATGCTATCAAAAAAGGAAAACAAAACTGAGTATCCAGCATAGGTTTGTTTGCCACTCTCCTCCTGTCAGCTAATGAATACACATTTACAGTTATGTTTCCTCTCCTTTAGTTTTAATTGATATTATTAATACATCTAGGTCATTTAATAAAAGCATTTCTAGGGCAGGTGAACAGGAGGTGACACAAAGAATTGGCTGCTACATAGTTGCTTTCACACATTTTTCGAATTAATGTAAAGTACAGAATACAATAAACATTAAATCTTGTCTACTCTTTCTTCAACCTGCTTCTAATCGTGCTACAGAAATCATTATTTAGCAATGGACAGCCTTGCCCTGTTTGATACAGTGTCATGTGAACTCAGGATGTCCCCAATTTCCTGCCCTTCCTTAACCACAGCTACCAACACTCACCCATCCCAAACATTTTCCCCTTTCCTACATAATGCCTCCACAGAGCACAACTACTCTTCATTGCTCAGGTTTTTCCCTCCTGCATATCTTTCATACTTGGCAGTCACTGCTTCTGAGCTTAGAGGTATCCTCAAACCTTTCTCCTTTCTCTTTAAAAGAATCTAGAAAAAAATTTAAAGGAGTAGAGCGTATGCTCACAGATTCACTTTCAGCTCCATTGGACTTGCCAAAGAGCAGGTTAAACTGCCTGCCCTATACCCTCTCCCTCCATGCTTGCCAAGGCAGAAATCCCCATAAACCACCACCACCACCCCAAAAAAAAAAAAAAAAAAAAAAAAAAAATACACCTTTATAGCTGCAGTGGTAATGTGCACTTCAGTGCATCAATCATACCATGTAGGCATGACACTGATGAGGCAGATCCTCCTTCAGCCCTCAATACAGAAATGCCCCAGGTGAAAACATACCTAGAAGAGCCATTCTCTCAAGCAGACATCAACTGTGACCTCAACTGTTTAAGAGACCACAAATTAAATGTTTATAGACCCAAAGCCCTTCCAACACACAAAGTGTTTCTTGCACTTCAGAATTAAGGCATGGGATGCTCACTTCCTAAAGAGTGAGAAAAGCTGAATATTCACTATTTTCCATTTAGGATGAGCAACTCATATCTTAACGCTCAACTCAGTTTAAAAGGAGGAAGAACTCTTCTATACCATTACTTTTAATCACAGGATCTCAACTAATACTCTCTCATTAAAAGGTATGACCATAAGAAAGGGAAGGAGCACTGTAAAGAAGAATTTAAATAAGAGACAGAGTATTGGGATTCCACAAGCCTGCTTCCAGGGGGTTGATCTATTAGTAGAACTATAATACTGAATTATGTCAGTGTTTCGTTTCTTCAAAAATAAGCTCAGTGGCATACTACGTTTCTTTATTTTGCTTCTTGTGTTAAAATCATGCTATCACACCTCTGATAAGAATTACTCTGTCTTGTCCTGTTAATAAGTATCAACGACAATTAGTAAGGAGGAAATCCTCAAGTTAAAATCATTTTAGTGAGCTGAGGCAAATATAGCAGAGACACAGATTTTCTTACTAGACTTTTACATTAAAGACTTTTATTCAGCTATGTTATAACCTTAAGACTGGTTGACCTCATTTTAGCATAAGTTTCCCTTGCTGCACAGAGATTGTTATTAGCATAGAAACTCTCTGGATAACAATTGATTTCTCTTATATCTATAGAATGTCGAGGACATTTTGTATACCAACACTTTGTAAACAGTAAGTTCCTATTAGTAAGAAGTGAAGACATTATCACATGTCTAGTAGCTGCAAAATATCTGGACCTCATCCAGAATGAAAACCAGTACCAAATATAAATTATTTTTATAAGTCATTGGAAAAGTACTTTCCCCTAAATTTATGCTAAATTCTTACACTTGACCTACAACTTCAATGTCAAGGACCATTAATTATCTTTCAACATGTTATACTAAAGCAAACATGATTTTCTGAAGATTTGCTTGAATTTAAAAAGATAAACTATATTAGCAGAGCTCAATCATATACAAAATGTATTCATTTGAATGTATTTGTTCCTTAGATGGCAGATCTACCATTCTCATACTGTCTTGCCCGCAGATTAAAAAGGACCTTTTTGATAGTGTTGATTGTTTTCAACAGTGTAGTATTGGTGATTCATGACTGTGGGATACTGACAGGAGGTTCACAAAATATCAAGAACAATATCTAACAGATTCTGCTGACTGCTTCCATATAAACATTCTTCCCTTCCACACATTCAGTGGGTTTTCAGATTCAGAGGTTCATATTTGAATGCCATTCCCTCCTCTGGAGCTACTTGTTGAGTGATTTACTAAAACTGAATCGGTTCATGCCTTTAAGGTACAGAAAGATAAATTACCACTGTCTATGCACTCACTAGGTGCAAGTCATCAGAGAGCCCTATGCCCTACAAGACAACCAAGGACAGTGGGTTGGATTCAGAAGTGTAATGTTTGAGGGGGGGATGGTAAAATCTCCTTTGATAAATAGGACAAATTCTGTTGTATTTACATTAAATAGAAACATGTTTTAAGTGAAATAAAGTTCACAAGAAAGTGTATTAGAGAACTTGACAGTCCTTTTTAAAAGACTCATTACTACATCCTTTCCATCTCCTTGAGCACAATGTCAAATTGTTCCCTATTGTACGTTTATTAACATTTGCCCAGTCTATATTTAAATGTGTCAACAATAGGGTTCCCACCATTTCTCTGTTCCACAATCTATTCCCCTCAGGTCTAAAATTACCCTGTTATAATTTCCTATCATTATCTCTATTTAACCCTCTAGTTCCATCCTAAAAATATTCTCTTCAGTGTCAGATTTACATCATTCTACTCTATCTCCACTCACTCTCTACTATTGGACAAACAAGCTACCAGAGGTGGCAAGAGCCTTGTCAGCAACCTCTGGTTTAAAGCTGTTAAATGCCTCATATTAAAAGATACTCTTTTCCACTGCTTATTACTGATGTGTAACTGTCTTGCTAGAAATTTTTCATCCTGCATCAAGCTGTGTTTGGGGGATTTTTTTTTTTAATTTCAGTTGAAATAATTGTGCTGTTGGCCAATGCGAAAATATTCTTTCCTCTGTGTCTAAGAACACCAGTGGCTTTTCCTTTGAGCAGCCCTAGCATGGCTGTTTGAGAACATAAACTTGAAATATGAATAATCTTCTCTCCTACTTTGTTGGGTTTTTTTTTGGTTGGTTTTTTTTGTTTTTGTTTTTGTTGGGTTGGGTTTTTTTTGGGGGGTGGGGAGGAGGCAGGGAGGAGTTTTGGTTTGTGTTTGGGGTTTTTTTTATATATATATAGACATACTTAATTGAAGCAAAACTTCTCTTAATCTCTCAAGACAAACTCAATACAAAAAACTATATTTCACAGACAGCCACCTATTGCTTTCATTAGCACTGTGATTACCCTTCTGTGCTCCCATTGCCTGGAGCAGTCACTTATGCCCTGTCCTGCAGGGTACTGATTATCCTCAGCTTCTGCTGAAATCAATGGAAGCCGAGCACACTACCCACGACACAGGAGGCCCTCCGTCACTGACAGGAGCAGGTACTTACAGATTAGCAACATATTGAAAACATCACAGGAGCAGCCACTTGCTAATATTAAAACCGCCCTTTCAAAAAAATAGGTCTTATTACTGATGCAAGCAGGGCCTTCCATATTTAAAGCATGTTATTAACTGTAGTGAAATATGGCCAAACTGTTACAGCAGCAAGGAGCTTAGGGGGAAAAGTGAAAGAGGGGAAGCGTGATATATAGCATGTGCTTTGCATATTGCACTAGCCCATCCATCACAGGCCACAAAGTCTTCCCTGTTCATACCCTAATAATTACTATGAAAATCAGAGGCCATGCACAGTGGGAAAGAGGAGAATGAGAGAAGGGGAAGTTCGGCAAAAACTCAGGCTTCAGCATACATTATAAAGCAACAGCAACAATGTGAAGTATCATGGGACAAAGACCTGTCTTTATGGCCCATCAAGTCCAATTTAAGGCTTATTTGAACTAATTTGTTCTTTCCGACAGCTGAGTATGTCCTTCAGAGTAAAGTGACATCATATGACTGCCCAAATATTATCTGATCTTGTACTTGAGTCACTTTTCTACAGCTCCAAAACATGGATGATCAATTCACTGGAAGAGATGGGATGGACTGACGGATTACTAGTCCCTCAAAACCAGCAGAGGTGAATGAGTGTGAATTTAAGACTTCTAGCCTTCCAGTAGATAGTTCATCTAAGGAGTATGTGTGAGGTTGGATAGCATATCATGATTCCCACCAGTTCCGTAATGAGTCTCAGATAGAAATGAGAGCCAGTTACTCCAAATGAAATACTCAAAGCAAACCGCTATGGACTTCAAATGTTGCATGAATCCAAATAAACCAAATTGTATGAAATCTGCATTTCAATACAGATACCTTGGGATAGTTCTGCTTTTACCTGGTTTTGTTCTGGAGGATAAAATAAATGTTCTACTTGCAGAATAGCTCAGGTAAGTCAGGTTTTTTGCAAAGTATAACAGTGCAATCTTGCCAGTGGAATTTTTGCAGGGGAAGCCAAAAAGACAGAAAACAGGGAAACTATGGGTTGTGATGTCTCCAGATGCTACAGAATACCAAGTATTCTACATTAAAAACTGTAATCCCCCTTTGGAGTGTTTTGATATCCTACTGACTCATTAAAAAATGTGGGGACCACATAATTTGCAAATGTTAGAAACTTGTTACATATGTTAATATTTCACATTTTAAGAAATGATGCAGAACTGAACAAGAAATAGTAATTACAAAAGTAAAATTCAATGCAAAAGGAAAAATAGGAAACACTGCTGCTGCAACCTAAGTCCTAGATGTTTACACCATACCTTGTATTAAAAAAACCCCTTATAACCTCATATAATTGTTTACGCTCTCAATAGCTAATTATGAAAGATAATTAAGAATTCTCAAAAGATGTAGAAAATTGCCTATTAGTCTTATAAGTGAAATGGAGATGCTCTTTAATGCATTTCCATTTTGTAGGTACAATAAAAATCAATTAGATGTAAAAGGTGTAGAATAAATGGATGATCTGCATTCACACCATCTATGAGCAAAAAATGTTTTTCATTATCAAGTATTGCCTACATGGTGCCAGGAATACTACCAACACATTCATCTGGAAGAACTTTGGGTTTCTACTACATATGAGCTCACAGTGACTGCAAAATATTCCGACTTATCTTTCACAGGAGGAGAAATGAACAATCTAAACTATTTTGGTTTTTCTGTACAGCATGAATGCATATACAGATATCCCACTCCTAAGTGATGCTAAATCTATGAACCACGTTTTCAAAAGTAGATATAATACACCTCTCCACACTGGTTTCCGTATATGCAGATATACACACAGCCATGGTCACACAGTTATGCCTGAACATAGCTTAGAAATGTTCTGCTACCAACACAGCTGGGGAATCCCAGAACAAGCTGCAAAGCTTTCCTGAGAAGCTCAGAAAATACTTGGGCAGTTAGCTTGAGTTGAACTCTGTGCTGCTGTGACTAAAGACCTATTGCTAGCCAAGCTATTCAGGTTTGAGGTTAGCTTCACTACTTTTGTACGAGCTGCTGTTATACACATCATTGTTCAGAGATCTATCAGCTAATTAGATTAAATAAGAAGGGTTTTTTATGAGTCTTATAACTCCCAATAGTCTTCACATTGGGTGTATTTGGAAAATACTTCCCACACTGCAACCCTCAGTACATGTAGAAACAAGTGTTCCTTTCTTTAAAGCTGCTGGTGATTTGAACATATTGGGCCAGCACTTCAGTTTGGAGCTAGACAATTTATCACTTCCCTTCCTGACTCCCTTTTTTGCAGTCCTCCAACATTTCACAGAAGCTGAAAGCAAATGAGCTGAATCCTGACATCAGTCTGACCCTCTGGAAAGAGATGTGAATACACAACTGAAAGCGTTTTTCCTGTTGCATAGTTTCCATATGCTGTGCTCTTACCTATCGCATGGCAACCTCACATCAGCGACATGTGCCTCGGCCACCACGTGGCTGGAGGTGCTGTAATTCTGTCTTTGCAGAGCAGCTCCGAAGCTTGCAGCTTGTTCAGAATGGATTGGCCCGTCTGCTCTTCTGTTCAGCAAAGAGCCATCAGATTTAGTCTGCCCTGAGCACTTTCCGTGGGCTGCTCAGACTAGTATTTTGAACTGAAGGTGATCTCATTAAATTTTAAAACCCCAACTGGAAAGACCCTATATAACATAGAAAACTCCATACTGACTTAACACCTTCCTTGTTCCAGGGAACCCACTGATGACTGTTGAAGTGGTGGGTCTTTGTACTTTAACATAGCTGATTTCTTGACAGTGGAATTCACTTCTCTACAGAACACATTTCATCTTATATTCCTACCCATTTTTTATTAAACAAAAGCCTTCAGCATTTTTTAAATATCAAGGGGATTTTTTTAATTATATTTATTTAATGATTGCTACTGGCCTTATGTTTATTAATGCTACGTCTTTACCAGCCTCCCTTCTGAGCCTGTGAATGTGTAGGAGAGATGGGGATAGTAGGATGCTGCCTTTGCTTTTAATCTGTTTGCATTTTAATACTATGCTATTTGATTAGTATTACTGAATTTTTATGTTTAAATGAACAATTCCTTGTTTAAACAAACAGAATAAAACAAGAAATGTAGAGTGCGTAATAAATAGGAGCACTATTCTAATTCTGCTGGCATCAAAACAATACTCTAGGCAGAATGAGGCTGCTGTTCTCATGCATTACTGTATCTAAGTAATCACAGTTAACACTGGTAACAGCCCCAAGACTCTGAGGCAAAGGTGACTTTTTTCCTCCAGGAGCTAAATATCACCTGCACAAAGCAGCTCATTTCCAAACTACAAGGTGGCCCTCAAAAAAGTAAGGCAGCTGTTACCCAATCCAGGGACCCTAAGGGCCTCTCTTTAAGGTATGGAACAAGAAGAAAAGCCCCTGGGAAGCCTAATGAAAAAAGAGGTAGATAAATTTTAAAAATTCAAGGACTTAAGGGGAGAGCATGGAGAAAAATATATCTGACAAAAGACCATCATCATCAGAATCAAGTGGACAAAGCAAGCACAACCAGAACTGAAAGAGAAGACAACTTTGTCTTCTGTAAGATCTCAAGTTCTGTATGGGAGCACCCAGGCCTTCACAGGCCACGGATGGTGCAGCTTCCACCTTGGGTCTGACCCTGCAGCCTTGCAGGCAATCGTGACTAGGTTCCAGGGTTCAGATATTTTCCCTGAAAACTGTTTTGTGAGAAGATTTCATCTTCTGTCATACAAAAGGCTAAAACTACAAACGTACAGTATTTTTGACTGAAGTCCTCTCATAATCTCATGAATATGTTTTCATTAATGGGATGTTTTTCAAAAGTATGCTTATGCTTAAAAGCCCATCAGAACTTCAGTACAAACCAAAACTAGAGGCAAGTGAATTACTGTACAAGTTAAAACATTTGCAATGATTTAATTCATTTGATCTAGCCATGATTTAACATGCACTGTCTCACCCATCAAGCACAGCATTAATGCATACATACAGCATATCCGTGCCTGTATCCAGACGCATAATTACAAATGTTTTGTCACACAGTAAAAAACGCATAGATAAATGGAGCAGGAGAGAGGACAGGCTTCCAAGATACCAATAAGTCCTAGTGAAATGACTCTGCTTTAGCAAAAATGAAATAGCAAAGGCACTGCTGCAACCACCCCTCTACAGCTTTTTGCACGTTGAGCAGATGCACTCGGCAGGCAGGACAGACCCGCGTACAAGTGCGGAGAACCAGCACCCAGTGCCACGCCAGCCATCCCGAAAGAGTTAAGCCTAGCACTGATCTAAAGGGATACCACACACACATCTGTTTAGCGCACACTGACTAATTGCGGCGTTGGCAGTGTGGCGGGATGCCAGCCCCTGCACTCATGCGCAGTAACGCTGGTTTATGCATTGATCTGCTTTTCTTGTGTGGGCTTTAAATACCCAGATAAGCCTGCAAAGCTGCAAGAAGATCACATCGATATATTTACCCCACAGGCTTCCCTCTCCCTTCCCGTCATTCTGTTATGTGTCTACCAAAGGTCTGTTGTGAAACAATCTTCTGAGCCCCGTTGTGTTGTAGCTTTCTCTAATGTTAACTGAATTTCTTTCCCTTGGTAACAGAGACACAGTATCTCAGCAGTATTCCCACTCTCTTCTCTGGATAGCTTATCATTTGATAGTGGAGCTATTCAAAATGGCATCTAGTGTTTTCTTCGTAAGACTTCACTGCTGAATTATTGATGAATTAGAGTGTAATTTTGAAGGAGCTGCAATTTAGCAAAACAGCTGGGTAAGTGATAAATAGAGGGTTGGCACATTCGCTCTGTGGTAAGTTTTGCCTGTAACAGTACTACATTCAATTTCAAGGTCGAGACTCTCATTCTCAGGCAACATTTAGCTTTAGGAAGAACACCTAGGCAGGCAAGAACACAAATTCATTCACTCTCACAATTTCTATATGAGTCAGACAGGTGGTACCATCTCCACTACACAGAGAAGATATCTTCTGAGACAGAATCCTGTCCAAAGTCTGACTCCATTCACCAGAAAGAAGGTGTTTCAACCACAGTATCTCTGAAAGCTGGCTGAAGATTTTCAAATGAAGTATTTGGTTGGTTTTTGGTTTTGGGTTTTTTTTTTCTTTGGTTGGTTGTTTTTTTTTTCCCAGAAAGATGCTGATAAATTGAAGTCAAAACTTCAAATGAACATCTGTGCTTGGACCAACAAAGACAGATTCTCCAACCCCAAAAAGGAAAATGGCTCAACCAAGCTCAATTTGGCAGTAAGAAAAATCTAGATGAGTAGAAAATAACTCATTTTATTCTAATGGGAGAGGGAGCTGTAAAACTTTGCTCCAAGCAAGCATAGATCTTAACAGGGAAAATAAAAGCCTGTCCTGCTGCTCTAAAAGGAACATCTTTCTTTACTTTGAAAGACTGTCCATCTACAGAATGACTCGATATTTGAAACGCTCCAACATCTCACAGGACAGGAGACAGTCTTTTCTGCCCATTTGTACTAATTGCTTCTGAAGTCCAGATCAAATAATATCCTTAAAGATTTACAGAAAGATAAATGAAGCTGTCATGAGGGTGATGAGGCACTGGAACAGGTTTCCCAGAGAAGCTGTGGATGCCCCATCCCTGGCAGTGTTCAAGGCCAGGCTGGACGGAGCTCTGAGCAACCTGGTCTAGTGGAAGGTGTCCCTGCCCATAGCAGGAGGGTTGGCACTAGATGATGCTCATGGTCCCTTCCAACCCAAACCATTCTGTGATTCTGTGAGTTTATGGGGAGCAGTTGTCTCAATATGAAACTTATAGATATATTACAAAAAAAAAAAAAAAAAAAAAAAAAAAAAAAAAAAAAAAAAAAAAAAAGGAAAGAAAAACAAAATTGGCTTATTTCCTCCAGTAAGTGTTCCAGCACCAGATCAGAATTAGAGCAAATTTTACCTCACTGTGAAATGAAACAGGATTTGTACAACAGCAAGGAAAGCATTATGAGATGGGGATTATTTCTGACTAAGAGAATCTAGTTGTAGAGAATACAGACAGAATAGAGTCAGAAAAAAGACTGATTCAATTTCATGCTAACGTGAGCATACAGTGTTGGAAATTGCAGGTTTAAATATATCAGCATCTATTTTTAAATTATCAAGTAATAAATACACTGTTAAGATTATTATTCTTGATCAGTTCTTCCCCTAAAATATAATCGTTTAGGGATTGCGTTTTAGAGGGTTTTGTATAGTTTTGCTCCTGGTTTAGTTCATCCCTCATTTTTATCAACTGACAGGGAATCATTTTATATATATATTTACTTGTAGTTTACTTGTAGATGGATTCGGTTAGGATAAACAGTTGGGCCTTCTTCCACCTCCAGAACAAGTTTGTTCTCTTTTTAATTGAAATTGAGAAGACTTTGAAAAGGAATCTGTGAACTATGCTTACCTATTTTCATAGGAAAGGGAAACAAGCAAGGCGATGGCTAACATAGTTGCTTTTAAGCTTACTGTGTTAATTGTGGTCGGTCCAAATCAATCGTGTAAGCTCTGCCATACAGTACCTACTGACATCCTCATGATCTGCAAGTATGATTCTTAGTGTCATCCTTTCCCTGCAGACCTTTGAAAGGACCCTGCTTGAATTGTTTCCTGGTAATGTCACGATAACACAACACTGGAGACATATAATGAGCATTTCCCTGCCTCAGCTTCCTCAGTCTGGACTATTTTATCCAGTTGTTTCTTGGCTTAGTTAATTCTCACCTAAAAACCATCACAATTTTAGTTTATTTTTACTTATTTGTTAATATAATTCCAGAATATGACTTTGGTAAAAGTATAGAGAGAATGGTAATGGCAAAAGGAAATCTTTAAAAATGAAAAATTTCTGCTGGCTTAGATCCTAAGTTACCATAGCAGCGAATTCAACACACTACCTGTAGACTGGTGAGCAACAGATAAATAAAAGCTGGGAGGGATTATATTAAAACCTAAAGGTCTGTTTGGCAGATTTGCTATTTGTACCCATGAAAACAAGCAGATATGTGCATTGTTTTGATTCCTGGCACCCCTAACTCGACAGAATCATGCAGAAGATCTCCTTGGTCCTCATTTCCTGTGGCAATATTCTGCAGGCATCCTGTGTGAATTAATTTCTGGTAGGTTTATATAATAATACAGCTCCACAGAAGCCATTCTCTCTGATGATGAATGAGTGTTTCTTTTCAGTTTTCCATGCATGAAAAAGAATGCCTAATCCCAGATGCTATCAACTCACTAAGAATAACCTAATCTTATGTGAGATCAAGTCGCTCTCTGAACTGAAGGGAGGCTGCTAATGCTTACCTAATGACAGACAAAGTGATTCGTGTTTACAAGTCTGGGAGGACACCTCATACAAGTTTTATATTTTACATTCATGCATATACAGAATCAAAATTTATATGATTAACTGTATATCCAGATGATATTCAGATGTGTCATTGATCTTCTACATACCAATCTATTTTGTTTTAACATTTCAAACCACTGGGGCCTGTTTACATGGCACGATTCAGCTGGGTGGTGAAACATCTAACCAATCGCTACCGTATTAATTATGTCATTCGTTAGATTAGCTAACCATGGTCCTATTAAGATGTTGGAACCTGCAGCCTGCCTATAGCCAATAAAATGCATTTTTGGAGTTCATAAAATTAACAGACTAATAGCAAAGAGCCATTACTGATGCATCGGTCAAACGCAGTTCAATTTGGCTTCAGAACAGTTTTTTCCCAGCTTCAAAAACCTCCACAGTGATATGGAAGGGTTCTTGCTTGAAGGTTGTTGGTTTTAAGAAGCAATTTCCTTGCTGTTATTTTGCTGGGTACCAGTGAACAATACTGGGCATAAATAGACCTTCTCAAAGGTTAATAAAGAAAATACTTAAACTGCATAGCTGGAATTCTTCTCTGCTACTAATGTACATGACAACTATCTCTCTGTGCAAAATGGAAATCAGGAAAGAGATTACCCAGTTCAGTTCTACAACAACGTTAATGAAATGTAGTCTCAGTGGGGCTTCTCTTGGTGTTTGTCAATTATGCCACTTTACCTGTCCTTTTGGCTTTTATTTCTCCAGTGACTTCTCAATGCAATTTGCCAAATAACAAAGGATAATAGTAATGAAAACTTCCATTTTAATGCAGGTTTTCATTTGAAAAAATAATCACACAGCAACAGAATATAATTCAGGCTCTGGATACAGAAGACTGCTTAAGAATACGATTAACTTTAGGCCTGTGCAGTAGTCCTACAAAAAGACGGAAGAAAATGCTTAAGTACTTCCTTGAGTGGGTTTTGCAGAAGTTTTAGTCTGCGTAATATTTTTCCATATCAGCTAAGATGCAGGAATTATTATTTTTCCTGAAGCTTTATCTTTTTACTACTGGGAGTGCTATGGAAGTTCAATTCACATCACTTCAGAGATCATATTTCTACATCAGCTGAGACAGTCCCCATCTCAAAGATATTATGATGTTAAATGGACAAGGAAGAAAAATGGAAGAGAACTGAGGGCAATAAAACAGTAAGTAACCACCAACAGAAACAGAATGGGAAGAACGTAAACGAAAGACATGTAATATGCTTTCAGCTGAAAGAAGATAGCAGGGCTGAAGGATGACAATGGTGGGAAGGGAAGGCTAATCTGCTCTTGTGCATTGACATTAACTTCAAATAAGGTATATTGGGGAGTTTAGACTTTAAATTTGGCTACTAATTTTTGCTGGTTTGGGAAGTTAGATCCCCATCTTTAATATTGAACCATGATCTTGAATCTGAAAATGTCTGTTCAAATACAGTGTGGTGCAATTACTTAGAAGGACAGTGGAAATGTGCAGCAAGAATTTAACTTTTCTTGACAGATTCAGCTTCAGACATTCTTAGGTAAAGTATAACTTAAGCAATTTTTCTTCTCTGGAAATTATTGTCTTAAATATTTGACTAAATTAAATTGTGTGTGAAGATACTCAATTAATAAAAGACCCATTGAAAAACTCCTGAGTAAACCTAAGACCTACCAGGGCAGTAAAGGGAAAAGGGAAAAAAAAAAAAAAAAAAAAAAAAAAAAAAGGCAGATCACATATAGAGGTCAAGCAGTCACCCAAGTATGAATCTGTTCAGTTATCCAAAGGCATTGATGACTACCCAGCAGCAGTTTCGAAAGATATAATTGCCCACTAGTCCTAAATCTCAGTTTGGACAATGATTGCAAATTTGCATAATTCAGAACAGCCACCATAAAGCCCAAATGGTTGTCAGTTTACAAAACTCTCACTGAAATATGCTAAAGTCTGTGTGCTAAAAAGAAGTGTCATAAGGTTTAGAAGGATGGTCTCACGGTTTAAAAAGGAAAGTTTGCGAACTTGGATATGCCTGTGTCATTTGAGACCTTTGACCTGCACTTCAAATACAGTTTAATTCAATTTCTTATCTGCAAAGTATGGCTAATAATATAGAATCATAGAATAGTTTGGGTTGGAAGGGACCTTCAAAGGCCATCTAGTCCAGCCCGCATGCAGTGAGCAGGGACATTCAGCTAGATCAGGTTGCTCAGAGCCTCATCCAACCTGACCTTGAATGTTTCCAGGGATGGGGCATCTACCACCTCTCTGGGCAACCTGTGCCAGTGCTTCACCACCCTCATCGTAAAGAATTTCTTCCTTATATCCAGCCTAAACCTACCCTGTTTTAGCTTAAAACCATTACCCCTTGTCCTATCATAGCAGGCCCTGCTAAAAAGTTTGGGCCCATCTTTCTTGTAGGTCCTCTATAAGTACTGAAAGGCTGCAATAAGGTCTCCTTGGAGCTTTCTCTTCTCCAGGCTGAACCACCCCAGCTCTCAGCCTGTCTTCATAGGAGAGGTGCTCCATCCCTCTTATCATTTTTGTGGCTCTCTTCATGTGGCCTTTTTCATAAAGCACTTCATTATTCTTGACTGAAAGGACCTACAGAAGTGTAAACTATTTATTATTACATAAATAATAAATATTGTTGAGAATGACTCTGTAACAGCTAATTATACTTTCTTCACTTAAAGAACACATCACCTCTTCCAATGGAATTCTCTCCTAATCCCAAAGCATACTTTTATACCATTAAATGATCATGAAGAAGCCTCTAGGAGCAAGTTCCCACCTTTTTATTCACTCCTCCTTCAATCAATGTGAAGTTAGTAAGGTGTATATTTAAATAATGGCCAAGTCAAAACTGATTAAGGAAATTGGGACTGAGCCAAGAAAGTAGCATTTTCCTGTGCATGTGGAAGGGGAAGGAATTGACATTTCTATGAGATTATTTTTGTTATCATGCAATAAAATGGATTTGGTAGATTTTGATTATTCTTAGTTAAGAAATACACCTCTCTGAAGCACACAATATGCATTCCAGCTGTCATTTAACATGCCAAATGTATTTAGATAGGTTTTAAAATAGCTAAAATAATTAACTCAGAATATTAAGCTTATCAAAGAAACAAAACACAATTTTATTCCCAAGATCTCTAGGAGCATCTCTGGACAGATTGACTTAAAAAAATCAATACAATATTAAAATTTCCACGAGTTCAAAATCCATTTGGAAAAAACACATCCATGACAATGTTTTTATTTTGTTCCAGTTCATCACTCCTATCTGAAAAAGCACATATCTTAACCATAGCCCCCTAAAGCTGATGTATGTGTTTATTTTGACTAAACTACATGTGATACCCAGTCCCCAAAGCCTTTCAAAGTCCACTTAAATTCAGAATTTTATTAGCAGTATACAATCATTACTCCATTTCCCATCTCTCACTTCAATATAGAGGTACTCCTAAGCAGATGACAAACACTAACAATTTCATGATACATAAAATCCTGCAAATTGATAATCCTACTCTCTTTCTTGTCCAAGTTCAAATACACTACAAGTCATGCAGAAATGCCTTGAATTCAATCTTTGATCTTCATGCTATTGGATAAAGAAAAAATAAGACAACTACACATCACCATGAAGTCTCTTTTAAGACATTCAACACAGAATTTATGTCAGTTCCTGGATAACAGGAAAAAAAAAAATAATCTGAATTTCTTGGAAAATATTCTCTGTCCTTCTGGATCACAAGAGAAGGTAGCAAGTTCCTTTTAGTCATAAAACTCACAGAAGGCTCAACTGGACCCCTCCAACCAAATTCTGCACGTTTATCTCCACTGTACATGAAGAAAAGCCCAGTTGCAAGTTGCCAGAAAGAAAACAGGCATTTCCCCCAAACTACCACTTTCTGAAGTTTGTGAGATTTGATTAGCTGAGTAGGTTGTTACTAGAAAATTCTCCCACTTTGCTTAATATGCTTATTTCTATAGAGCCTAAAAAGTCTAAATGCTCCCTGCTCCCTCAATCCTTTGCTTGAATCGAGATCATCGCTGTCTCCTGAACTTTGTTTCCCTCTGACGACTGTTTGGTGACTTCTACCACCTTGCGATAGACTATCCCTTCACTCAAAGGAAGCAGGAGACAAAACAGACACTTTTTCATGGGAGAGTAGAAGTGAATGGGGTCTTTGAATAGCCTTGGACTGCACACCAAGACACAGATCCATTTCCTTAGCTTGGGATGGCAACCAGAATTAAAATTTCAGGAACATATAGTTAGCCTGGAGTCTTACTTGCTACTGATTAGCAGACTACAATTTTTTTTCTACCAGGCCCTTCCCAAGGCCTGCAGTGTTCTCCCAGATCCTGTCTTTCATCTTTCCATCTTTAGACACCTGGCTCTGAATTTTTCAAGCATCTTTCCATCAACGACCTTCAGCTCAACCCTCATTCTGGGACATCAGCTACAATCTTACAGTATTAAGTATAGCTTTGCTTTGACATTTCATTAGATAGACATCAAAATATGTGTAATAAACACATTTCAAGATACTTCCTTCCTGTGAAAACATTTTCTTCTAATCTCCCTGTGAATACTGTCATCCCTTACTATGTAACATTTCACTGTAATCTTAATTCCTCAGTGTCAGGACCTGTTGTTTTACTTCTCTGTAGAATGCCACAAACATCTGCAGGTCTGTCTAGAATCTAAAAATGTATGAAATACAATGTTTGTGTTTTTTCTTAAGAGCTTCTCATCTCTGTCTCACCTATTAATGCAAGGTCAACTTGAAAGTTTATCACAAGTAGAGTGACCTTTGCCTTAGGTTTTGTCTTAAAATAGGCATGGAGTGTTGTAGAACAAGTCAAAAGCCTTGCCCTTGTCTTCTGCTGGGTTCCTACGTGGTAATGGCTCAGATGTCTCACTCTGCTATTTCAAGTGGTTAACTGCATTATCTAAAGTAAGCCTTGATTGTCAAAGCTTGAGCCCATATTCTTCCCTGTTTTATTTGAAGGTAATGCAATTTCAGATAACCGATTATTTCATCTGATGAGAAAAAAAGAATGGCAATGCTTTGTCTAATGCACTGAAAGGATCTGAGCACTAATGTCTTAATACGCTGTAATGAACATTAAGAAAATATCTTTTCATCTTGTGAAAGGGGAAATTTTTGATTGCAAAAATGCATCTATTACAGCAACAGTATACAGCATTGCATATTCAGCCCAGCCTGATGATGCTCACAGAGCACACAGTACAGATGTTACAACACAGCAAAGCACTTTTTTTTTCCATATGCTTTTGTTCCTGGATTTTAAGTAAGATGTTCAAGGAAAGCGTGAGGGCAATATTTTGAAGTTACATAACATACTGTCAACCCTTCACAGTTAAAAATAAAAGTATTCAGGCTCTCCTCCATAATTGTAATTTACAATGAAGAGTTACATAGACGCATTCTCCTAGAGAATTTCAGTATTTACTCCTCTTTTTAGCACTGTGAATCATAAAGGCCCACTGTCTCTCTCTTTAGGCAAGTTACATACCCAGTGACTTTACTGGATTAGGAATAAAAAAAAAAATCCCAATATATCCTCCTTTCTGCTTTTGTTTCTTAAAGGTAATTGATGAGAATGTAAAGAAAACTATTGGTACACCTCTTGAAGCTACTGTTGGAATGCACCTCAGGTTCTGTTTCTGCCCAAAACTTTCCCATCTCTTTCTCCTCTCCAAAGTGCTGTATATTTGCAAGCTGTATTTATATCCCAGCTATGGTGAGAGGCTTCAGGAGAAGAGAAGCAGAGTAGAACAAAACAGAGTTGGCAAAGAACTGGTTGGAAGCTGCATGTGGCTGGCAGGGAAACTCCTAACAGAAAGGTACTGCCAGGCCAATAGAAATGAGAGAGAAGCAGCACTACTTATTTTTCAGGCATCCAGTTTCAAGAACTGGGGCACTAAGAGAGAACAAACTGTGGCTCAGCCACAATTACAATTCTGAATATATTTCTAAAAGTCTACCTGGACCATGGTCCTTCCCCTCAACAACAGAGTCTTATTTGTATTACACCTTTTTTTTCTATAATTTAAGACTTTTACTCCCAAAGGAATGATGAACTACAAGCAGCCACCTGCAATAATGCTATGACTGCAAAAAGAGTTGTAGCTTGGATATATTCTAAAGCATCTTCCATCGTGCCAACAGCTTGTTGGACAGATTACGTTACTTAGAGAATAAAGTTAATATGTCAGCAGGGTAATTATACCCAGAAAAAAAACCCCATGTAAACATTCATAAAGTCTCTCCCCAAAACTGAGTTATGTGCTAAAGAATGATGGCTGCATGAATAATCTCAACTTTAAAAGAAGTTCCTCTTGAAAAGCCCACAGCAATGTATCCTTTCCTCTCTATCTTCTGAAGGTGTCAGTCATCTTCTGTCTTACCACTATGTACACAATGCAGCCCAGCACTGCCAACTTCTTATCCCAGAAGAGCATTTGAGTGATTACAGGTTTCTCTTTTGGTTATGTATCCTTTCCAATAGCTCTTAATAGTAAAAGAGACATTTTTTCCCACGACAGTGTTTGTCTGACTTCCACTGACAACTTCTACAGATACCAAAAAGATTCCTGATGTTCCCAAACCTTGTGTTAAGGGGCTGAAGCTGACTTCTGGAGCCCTGAAACTGAAGCAACATAAAAATCATAACCTCAGGTTTTAAGTGTTAAAATGATAAGATTCTTGGAAGTATCTAATGAGTAAAATATGTCTTTAACATAACATAACCTTCAACATTTCCAGTGGCATGAATAGGATGAAACTGTAAAATTATTACTGAGGATTGCAAAGACCACCCAGTAGCTCCAAATTGTACTTCAATTTTTGAATCAAAGAGGAAAGGAATCTCTTTATAAATATTTGATTGAAGATTTTTAAATTCTTTTGTACTAATTAAATTCTTCAAAAATTCCTATTTATTATGACTTCCACAAACCCTTACATGAGAACTTCAGCAATCTACCAGTGAAATCTAGACTCAAAGATCAATTGCTGATGGAATGAGGTATATCACATAGCTAAAGAATTTACAGTAACTCTGTGCTTTCACAGGTTTTATTTAAAAGTTAAACTATAAGAAGGTCATTATCTTGCTTTGGGAAATCATTTCACTCACAAGGTTCAACAATGCAGAGCCCACCAAGACCAAGACACTGGTTTTACTCCTACTGATGCTAAAAAAAATACTCTCAATCAGTGGGTATCAATTAGAATTTTGTCTGTAGCTTTACAGCAATTTTTTTTTTTAAACTCAATCCAAATTAGTAAGTGCAGCTGCTTCCAAGATGCATATAATCATCAACATATTTCACATGTAACATAATACAGCATTATATCCCATAATATACACATGCACATTCTAATTCCCCCCCAAAACATCAAAGTAAGATAATAAAAATTTCTGAATCAGGGCAAATTCATTACTTCTCTAGTTTGCACCAACACAGAAAATTCAGTCAAGTTCAAGCACAGAACTGAGCATTAGCAGTTGGTATTTTACTACTGCTAACAGAGGGATGAGATGACAGTGATTAAAATACCAGACCAGTCACAGAATATTCTATTCCACTGACAGATAAGGGAAATAAGCACATCAATCAGTGCTTTTATGGGCAACTACAGGTCCTCAAAATGACATGACAGGAAGCGTATCTGGGTTTTAATGGCATCTATTTGGGTATTGTTGGGTAAAACTGGAAAAACATTTCACTTCTGCATTATCAAAATCCTCAAAGTGGAATTACTGAACCTAACAAACAGTAGTATTTAGGAAATCTAAGACATGAAAATGCAACAGGGGGACCAATCCAGATACAAGATGAGGAATTTCAAGGCAAACATCAGTGATCTTCCTGCCAAGGATAGTGTATCAAATGGCACACTGCTTTCCCAGCTCAGATGTTGAATATTTGAATATGCTGGTGGAAACTCAGAAAAAGATGTTGCTACTTCACGAGTACAAGGCAAGGACTCCCACTGAGTTCTGAAAGCAGGCTGTGGGAGGCATCCGCCATCACAAATGTTTTTGGGGGGGTGCCTGGTGTCCTAGATCTTTGTGCTGGCTCTGCTCTGTGCCACTTAGTACCTGCTGTGTTTGACCATTAGCACACCTGCCATAGGCTGCTGCCTTTGCTCTAAGGACACTTGCTTCAAAGCTCACACATTCAAAAAGGCAGTGGCAACATCAAAGAACTTCATGACACGTTGTTTATTGATCAATTTGGTTACATTGACATCAGCCCAAAAGGAATGCCAAAGCAGCAGGTATTGTATTTAAATGAGGACTGTTTAGAGTAGCCATTTGGTTCCCACAGAAACTTCTGTGAAGAAAATCAAGTTTTGAAACCAGCAAACTTTTCAGGGAAAAAAGTCTGCTTTTCTGTAGGTAATTGATTTAGTCTTCATGTTCAATGTTCAGTAGGTTCAGATTTTTGGAAAACTGAAAGAAAAATCAGCTTCTCATTACTAGGTTGAAGGCATTCC
>KL278452.1:57630-90547 GCA_000699545.1 Podiceps cristatus
GTTATGATTACCCCTCCATTTTCACACTACAGATGAGAAAACCATAGCACATTCTAGTCCTCGGGAACTCCCCGTTACCTTTCAAAAATAATCAACAGTGGTCTCACAACGACAGAGGCAGCTCCCTTGGCTCTTGTGAGTGCATCCCATCAGGTCCCATGGACTTGTATATGTCCATTTTGTTTACACACTCCCTTAAATTGATACTCCCCTACTATGAGTAAGTCTACAGATGAGAAAACCATAGCACATTCTAGTCCTCGGGAACTCCCCGTTACCTTTCAAAAATAATCAACAGTGGTCTCACAACGACAGAGGCAGCTCCCTTGGCTCTTGTGAGTGCATCCCATCAGGTCCCATGGACTTGTATATGTCCATTTTGTTTACACACTCCCTTAAATTGATACTCCCCTACTATGAGTAAGTCTTCGTTACTCCAAACTTTGTTATCACCCTCAGGGGCTTGTGATCCCTGAAGGATAGTCTTACCAGTAAAGCCTGAGGTAAAGAAGGCACCAAGGACCTTGGCCTTTTCCTGTCCTTTGTAACCAGGTGACCCACCTATTCAGCAGCAGGCTGATTTACCCTCTTCCTTTTACAGCTGATATATCTGTAGAAGCACTTCTTGTTGCCTTTCGCATCCCTCTCTGGATTCATCTCCAGGTGGACTTTAGTTTTCATAACCCTATCACTTCATGCTTAGACAGTGCCTCTGTAGTCTTTCTGGGTCACCTGACCCTGTTTTCCAGCTATTATATGCCTTTTATTTAAAATAAATAAATAAATCAATCTGAGTTTTGTCAGGAGCTCCATGGTCACCTATGCAGGCTTCCTGCCCCCTTCTATTTCCTGAATGTGGGGATCACCTCAAGGTTTGAGGAACTGATTTTTGGAAAACAAAACACTCATCTGCAGTTCAGACGAGACTGTAGCCCTGAAACTGCATACAGACCCCTGACTCCTCCTGTCAATTACTACACTATGTGCATTAGCAGGGTCTTCAGGTGTGTACTTGGTCATGCTGATTTCCCAGAAAAAGGTATGAAAGCTTTCCCCATAACGCTGTCCTGTAGGCACTCCCTTATTGCATGCTTGTTGTGGGCCCCCTTCAGTTTTGTGGATTAAGAGCTCTCTCCTGCCTGCAAAACTCTGCACCCTTTGCTTACGAACTAAGTTCACCCCTTCCTCACTTGGTTGTGGGCCATCATTCCTTTCCCCTATCGTTCCTAGTTTAAAGTTCTCTACCAGCTGGCCAGCCTGTCGGCAAAGATGCTTTTGGCCCACTTGATAAAGTAGATCCCACCTCTCCCTAGCAGTTCTCAGTACTCAAGGAGGATCCCATGGTCATAAAAGCAGAATCTTTGGTGTCAAAATCAGCTGTACAAACAGTTGTTCACCTGCAGGATCTGCCCACTCCTCCTCAAGCTGCCTTGAGAATTTCAATAAAAACATTTTCTAATGCAAAGATGCCAATCATTTCCAAATTGCATCAACCTTGCAAAGAGCAGCAGTCAGGCCTGAGTCACATTCCACAGAATTAAAACCAAGATATGGAAGCTGAAGTAAACCAAAGCTGATAGCAAATCTAGCAATATGTCCTAACGTCCAGGGGAAAGAATGGTCTTTGCTAGAGAAAGTTGTTCGGCAAACTTTCATGCCAAGGTCCCAGAAGTGAAAAAAAATGTAATTTTTATGTTTTGAGCGTTCAGTGGAAGAAACACAAACAATAATAACAATTCTCTTAACTGCCATCAAGTATTATATTAATTTAAAAAAAAAAAAAGAATAGCTCTGTCCTGTTTAACCTCATCAAATGGTCAAAATTCTGCTCTGGCTTACAACCTTGGCACTGAAGTCCCAGCTAAAACTCTGGCATCAGTGACAAAACTACCACTGGTGTCTCACAGAAGGTACAGTACCAGGCATGAACCATCTGAATGTGATCAGGACAGGTTCTGGCATCGTGGACTGGGTGCCTCTCGCCGAGAGAAAAACTCAGAAAAAGTAAAAGAAAGAGCATTTTCAGTAAGCAGAGTAAGGAACACAAACAGGTGCCGGTGCAACTGCAGTTGCGAACGGAGCAAAGGTAATGAGCACATCGAGAGTCTGGACAGTGACTCGAAAAGGGGAGATGAATCCGACAGGAATAGCTCCCCCTTTCCCAGCAAAAGTCTGAATCCCAGGCAAGTGCCTGCCTTCCCTCTCCTTCCACCTCTAGCACGCAGGAGGTCCCCGGCAACGCTGCAGTGCCTGGAGCGAGCAAGAGTCTGTCGGTTCCTGCCCTTCAGTGACCGTAAAGCTACTGCAGCTCCATATCTGTCAGAGCAACCCTGACAGAGACAGGCTGGGCCTCGCTCATCCGCGCGCAGCGTTGCCACGGCAACAGCTGTTGCCAGGTAGCCCGCAACTAGGAGGAGACTGAGAATTAGCAAGGCCTAAAAATAAAGATGTCTTTTTTTTTTTTTCCTAGATGTTCATGTGTAACAGGCAAAATAATAATAAAACTCCCTCAAGATTTCAGCAGTTACAGGGTGTTTATATTCCACAGGCTTTGATCACCTTTTAAAATTAGCACATTTTTCTAAGCAACAAAAACAAGCAAAACACGACAGTGGGAAGATTTTCCAAATCAATGAAAACATGAGACTAAAAAGCAGGAAAGGAGATAAACTGTTCTGAATATTCAAAGAAACTGACAGATAAAAGACTAAAAACCTTCTAAATCTCTACATCAGCCGAGTCAGAAAGTACGGCAGCTCTGCTGGTTTGTATTGTCTGTGGAGGAACTGTCCTAATGTTAGGGGATGAGAAAAAAAAAATGGATTTCATTTCCATCCCTAAACATTCCCTATGCATATGGACCCTATAAAATAAGAGAAAATGCAACTTAGAATATTGTGCAACCGAATACATCAAGGGCTTCAGCATTCTTAGATTGAAAACACGATGAGGATACAAGATATGACACATGTAACTGCAACAGGGTTTATGAAAGCAAACGTTGCAAAGACTCATCACCAAGTAAGGAAAGGCTGTTGAAGAAAAAAAAATAATCTTCAACAGAAGTTAATAAAAGTTGCAACTAGGAAAACAAAAGGCGGCCTTCACTGCTTTTTCCTGGTCACTACATGGACACATGACAAAAAACACCCTCAAACTCCAATGACAACTCGCCCCAAGGTCACACGAAAAGACAGATCTGCAGCACCTTTCTTCCCAGAAGAAAGTATTTTAGAGGAGAGAAAGCTGTAAGAATCCCTGTAAACTGATATATCAAAATCAAGTCTGATTCTAACCAGTAGTGTTTTACATTTATTGACTCCAAGAACTGCATGATTTTGTGCTACTGGATTCCTCAGAACCATTCCTTGGAGGTTTCAAGGGATAAGCCCATGGCAGAAATACAGCAGGGCTGGGCCAAACAGCTTGTCCAGCTGACTCCTTTCACAGGAAAAGCTAGACAAAGAATGAAATATCGAGTCTGAGCCCATCTCAATGTAGAAAATAAACAATTCCTTTGTCTTAACTAAAAAAGGAATTTTACCCTTTTTTTATTATTAAGGAAAATCTGAAGAAACATTAATTCTTTCTACTAAGAAACATTTCTTTCTTTTCTGTAAACTGAAAACAAAACATAATGACATAAACCAAAAAGGAATTATGAAATGGAAAGTAATTTCAGATTAAAATAATGTAAACTTTCAATGCTTAAGATGTTAAAATGAAACATTTGGTGGATTTTGAACATTGTTGCTTCAAATGAATAACTTGGCCAGAAAAGCAATTTCTAAAACTTCTTGATTTTGTGAAATCTATATGCTTCAGTAGTAGTAAAATCTGATCAAAATACTCAGTCCTCTTCTACCTTAAGCACCAAATCAACAGCAAGTGGAAAACGTAACAGTAAACACTTAATAGTGGCACGGTGGATTTGAGAAACTGGAAAAACCACCTTGTGGACAAGGCTCTTCTAAACAGTGACAAAGCAGCAGTGGATTTACTGAGAATATTCTAGGCATATATTTTTAGACACTCTACAAAGGCTCTAAATAAAGAAAAGGCCATATTTGGGTGGAAAAGTACTTGTAACAATAAAGAAGGACAATACAAAGAAAGTTAAAACAATAAGAGCTAGATTTCTTAGTGTTTGTTTTCAGAAAGGTCTTAAAATTAAAATGTCTCTTCTGGTTAGAAGAATCATACTTATACCCTTCCCTTTGTTCTGGTATCCATCAACTAAAATTTATACATTCTGATTTGCTTAGTATCAGATAAGATTAATTTATACCCATGCAACAGACACGCAGAACACTTAATATAACTGTATCTTAACTCTGCTGATTTCAGCCTAGAATTTGATTTTTGTCCAGATGGGCTTCAGCTCCCATAAAAACACAAAGCAATTGCGAATATGGTGATAACCTGCAAGGAAGCCCAAACTTGAATACTGAAAAAATCTGACTTAATTTTTCCTTCTTGTTCATCCCCTTGGGAAAGACAAATACCCATCCAGGGATGGTTTCCAGAGCTACAATGTTGTCTGAAGTTCAAAAGAGTTATTTTGAGCTTTCTGAGTTTCTTAGCTTTGTTTCTAAAATATAATTAGAGATTCCTCAGCCTGAGCCAAGTGCTTGCATATATGGAGGTGCCAGTTAGCAGCTCCCCTGAAGAGGAGCACAGAGTGGTATGACTTTATAAAGACTCTTATTTTTTTCTTATGCTACACACGAGAGACTCCGTTTATCTCCACAGAGCTTAACTGGTTAGAGGGAAGCACTTCCCCAATGAGACTTCCATGGCAGATCCCCCAGCAGCACCCAACCAGGGGGCCTGAACACTGCCTTAGGTACACAGAGCAAAGCCCAGCAGTGGCTGCTCGTAACGCTCAAGCACAGTTTTCTCCCTCAGAATCACAAAGGCAGTTGTGAGTGTTGGGGGGGCAGGTAGAAGGGAGAGGTGAGCTCTCCTTTCTAGTTTTAACATGCTAAGGGCATGTGCTAAGGGCAAATAAGGGAACAGCCATCACCAAGTTGTCTCATTACGTCTGGTTTATTTTATTTCTGCTGCACTTCTGTTACTTACAGTAAGTCTTTCTTTTGGTATCTTTTAAAGCTTAAAAAGAGGAAACAAAAAAAACCACCACACACGCAATGGCAGAAAAGTTCTTTTGCATAAAAATATTTTTATCAAAATGGCAATGTTTTGCAGACATGTTGATATCGACTAAATTTCTGACAGAAACTTGTCAAAGCTTTCCACTTCAGATGTTGAACATAGCAATTAATCTACTCCTTATATTAAAACATTAATTGCAATTGTATAAGTAAAAATAATATATATTATACTCAGTGAGATAGTACGATACAGAAGTGGAAATGAAATTAACCAAAATGTTTTAACACCATTAAAATGATTGCTATATTTTGAATCTTCATTCAAAAAATTTTGGATGCATATTCCAATTCTACTCAAATTTTGGAATTCCCCATGAAAGAGAAAATCTAGTATTTCAGACACAAAAAACTATCACACATTCACATGAATCTTCTGGGGAATACAGTTGCAGCCCAGGAGCATTAGCATTAGCTAAATTGAATATACAAGAAAGTGATTATTAATTTACCTCCAGAATATTTGCATTAAGCTATCATTTAAATTCAAACAATTGTGTATATATCCTTCTTCTAGCCTCAAGAAGCATTTTATACTTATTTTTTTTTTTTTTGTATCTACATTATATTTTATTGTTAAACAACAGATACCCTGGGAAATACATTAAAAAAAGATGCCATAACATTATTTCTATCTTGCAGTCAAATAGGTTAAAAGCTTTATGTTCAGATAACAAATGAGAGGAGCCGGGGAAAGCATCTATTTGGAGTCCCACACCAGGAAGCACGCTAAACACAAACAGCTATCTATTAATCCAAAATTTAGATTGCAGACTGGAGGAAGAAGATGAGACCTGTAGCCAAATCAGAACATAGATCTCATTCTTGTGCAGCACTAGTATGAGGATGCACTGATCTTGCCTCTCAACTTCTACTGGAGCATTGTTCACTTTGAGAAAAATTCACCTTAAATGCACTGTAAAAGTGTTACGATAACCAAGGAAATATTTTTTGTTCTATATATGTTGGAATTGCCTCTTGCATCACTTTTCTGGTTTTGAATAATTACATAATTAGTAATACACAGTAGTACATAGTTAGAAAGGAATGAGCACTTAGACATTAGAAGGTCAAACCTCTTTAAAACGTCACCATTTCTCTATGTACAGAACTTATATGGAGTATAGCAGGAAAGAATCAATTTAAAATAAAAATAGGTATTCTGGAATACCTTCCCATGAGGACATACTTATCCTTTTCCTTCACTAGATTTTTCTGTGGTTTTGTTCAGTTGTAACTAATTCAGTAAGTTACAGAATACTCTACTCTTGCCCCTTGACTGGGCAAGAATTGCAGAATTTTTGACCCAAAAGTACACATCTAAAATGTTTTTTACATGAATGCATATACATTTTTGTGTGAACTTTTTTTTTTTGCCAGTTAAACTCTAATTAAACCTAAAACTTAGAGTAAAATCCTCCCTAGAATCATTGAATTGCACCTAATTTCACTAAAAACTTGTAATTGACTCAAATATACTTGAAAGATTCACAAATCTCTTTATGGTTTCTCCTCTACAAAGCAACCCATAAAAATAATTCTATCAACATGAACACTAGCTATACAACACTGTTATAACTAATTTCCTTAGGTGCTGCTTTAAATTTCTTTTCTTCTTTCTATCAGTGAGGAAGAAATGTGTCTATCAAAGTCAGACAGGTTCATTTTTGGCTTACATATCAATTCATAAGTTTCCATTGAAGTGCCAGATCTGGAAGTTTATGGCACCTGTAAAACTACACTGAAACAATGGGCTTGTATAAGTTGCACTGACAGTCAAATGTATGCTGCAGAATATTACTGGTGATGATGCACAAGTAGGAAAGAATCAGGCTTATCTTTCTTTGCTAAGTCTGCAAGGCTGACAGCAAAAATATCTGTAATATAAATATATTTGATCTGAAGTTATATAGAGAGAAACATGACAACCTATCACATCTTTTTTTTTTTTTTTCTTTTTAAAACAAGTCACATTTCTGAGAAGAACTGCAATTTAAGGAGTCTTTCAAGTTTTGAGGTCTGAGTCAGTTATGAAAGCAGAAAGTGAGTATAATGAACATGCAAAGCTCCAGCAAAGATTCAATTCAATCATTTTATATGCCCCTTGGAAGGGTGGCTTTCCCTCAGAGATATACAAGAGAACTGAGCAGAACTTTGTCCTTCAGAAGTGATCACCACCTCCCATCTTACTTCTTGGTAAGATCTTATATTGTACTTAGTAACATCTTACTTCTTGGGGAGAAAAGGAAAGATTTAATCAGCTTTAGTTATGAATTTAAGTGAGGAATAAACCAACATTTAAAATGATAAATTAAACACTGACTTGCAAGCACAGCCTCAAAGATTTAAAAAAAAATAAAATAAAATAAAGGTAGCATGACACATCCTTTTACTTCAACTAATAAGAGGCACAGAGGAAAAAACAAAGATGTTGATCAGCATCCAAAGAACATGAGGTTCTTGAATATGGATATTTCTGATTCTTTTGAAAGGTCTCTGACATGGCACAAATCTTTAATTTACAATCTTCAAAGAAAATTCAAATGTGACAGGCAAAACAGAGTCAAATTAAACCTAAAAATTATCTTCTTTCACAACAATGGAATCTAAAAATATGCATGATATTTAAAATAGAACTTGTACAATTCAAATCTATCTTTGGGACGAGGACCCGTATGCAGAGATGCAAGCACTAAACCTCTACAATATTTGGCCCTACCTAAAAGCAGGAACAATGCACAGCCCCCTTTACCCCTCCAAAATATAAGGGAACAAATGGCTCCTGAGGCAGGACCACTAAAAATCAGCGTTCCAACAGATTTACACCAGATCTTTTCTGCCTCCTCCACTTCCATGACAAGAAGTTCAACTCACCTCATGTCTCCTATTGTAATTCTATTAGATCATCTACATTTCACCAGATACCTGCAATACCAGCTACCCACAAAAAACTTTCTGTTCCTCCCCACATTCGCATTATTTCTGTTCTCTCTGGAGGAACTATTCTCAATGTTCCTTTACCCTGTCTCCTAGCAGCAATATTCCTCATTTGCTCCAAACCTCATTGACCTTTCTTGTTTGGGCAAGGCATAGCATGAGTCTGTCTGGAGCCACGCGTGCTCTTTGGTGATGTACCATTTACGTGATGGTTGCTTGACTTGTACGCTTGTGCCAACTGCCCAGCTGTCTGTTGCCAAACTTGATGGATAATGGCCGTGTTTTCTCTGCCCTTCTCTCAGTGGGGCCATCAACAGAGTTTCTCTCCTTTAACCAGCCAGCCTTTTTGATAATTGTTTTCGGAACTTAACACCTTTGAGATCTCTGTCTTCATGCTAATTTTGATTAAAATTTGCCGACAAACTCAAAATTTACTAGCAGAAGACTGACAGAAAGTGCTATCACTTACGCTTTTTTTCTTGAAGAACCTATGCAAAAAAATACAGTTCAAAGAGCTGTCATTCATGGTGTTATTCTTTCTTTCGCTACAAAACTTCTCAGATTCAGTATAACTTTTCTTGTTATATTACACCTTTTTTCTTGACCAAATCAGCTAGAGCTTTACACAGAATTACAAAAAATTAAAAGGTGTTTTGCACAAGGACATACAATATGTCACTCACACAAGCGGGATTATAGTTTCTATTTCCCTCTCTCCCTTTTCTCCTCCTTCCCAACAATACCAAAAACTTTCTATTTGCCTTTTTTCAACACTGTAAAAACACAAAGTGTGGCCCTGCATAGGTCCTTCTAAGAGGATGCGCATTTCACCTTCTTTATAGAACAAAGTTAACTAAGAATGTGTAGGAAAAAAATCAGTACAAACTTGCTTGAAAGATATTTCATTAGTTATATTTCATGGCGGTTGGTAAAGGGGGGTGTGGTGGGGGAAGGTTTTAAAGTGACTGGAATGTTGCTGCAACTTATTTGATGGGATTTTTCCATCCTAAATGTGATTAAGTTTTTTGTTTCTATTAACTGTTACACTTAGATTAATAATTCAGTATAAAATTAATATTCAATGAAGAACATTGATAGTTTTCTACAAAAACTTTCTGCAATGTGTTAAAGAGAAATACAATGCTCCCTCTTCCAAATAGCTGACTCCTATTTCAACAGATTGAACATGTAGCACTGTCCCTTTTGACTGAATACATTGCACCTCAGAATCTCGAATGAAGCCATCAAGAAAGCTGTAATATTTCATGCCCTTCCTTGCAAAACAGTCCACAACATCGTTCTTAAATTTCTGTTGTATATACATTAAATGCAAAAGAGGTGCACTGCAACAGATGAAAATACTGTTCTAATTTCATTATATTGGACATTTATTTTGCATGGTAAATACCTCATTTCAAATAGCTATATGGTTTCTGAAAAAAACGTGTTATTTTTAACAGCACTTGTCACAGTATTACATTCTTTAATTTCTGTTAATTCAGGTACGTAGCTGTTTTCTGGCTAGTTCTGCTCTCCATCCTTGTTGATTCTCCAGATATAACACCAATAAAAGGTCTATAATGACCAGTACTGAAACTAGTGACTTGCAAACTATAACCCATAGGCCATTAATGGTTCATACAGACTATTTGCAAAGCAATTTGACTCAAGAACAAAATTTTCCTTCTTCAAGAAGCAACACTTCATCTGTAAAGAATGACAGAAATTTGATAAAATGTCTTTCCTGCCACATATGATTTTTAAGATTTGCAAAAACATTTGCCTTAAAAATGTAAAATGCGTCAGGTTTGGGGTTTTTTTTGGTTTTTTTTTGTTTTTTTGTTTTTTTTTTTTTTTTTTTTTCTCCCCCCCATTTAAGAAGAATTGGAGTGCTATACTGTAAGATCCACTTAGTTACCAGGCAGAGAATACCTCTGACATGTAGAAAGAGAGAACTAAAACCCCTACCCACAGCCAGGACAATAAACGTTTTAATCCTAGATAGTCTAAACTCAGACAAGGACCTAGCCACAGCTATTCCTTTCTAGTGTCTCCTGCTGTAATGGTTCCATTTTGTATGAGTAAGTAATAAAAGG
Source organism: Podiceps cristatus (assembly GCA_000699545.1). Taxonomy (NCBI): domain Eukaryota; kingdom Metazoa; phylum Chordata; class Aves; order Podicipediformes; family Podicipedidae; genus Podiceps; species Podiceps cristatus. The sequence goes on from KL278452.1 coordinate 67,835, forward strand.
GACAGAAAAATATAGTCCTCAGTGTTTGTCTCTTGTGGTATGAGGATAACCAAGTTCCACCTGCTCACTGCAACAAACAGAGGTGAACTTTTCCAGCGGTTGAACCATTCCAGCTGAAGTCTAGTCCCAGATTCCCAGTAGGAAACATCAGAGAACTTGAGCCCATGTTTCCTGTGTCCCAAAAGTGTGTTTCATACACCATAACACAGGCTATGCTAGAACTGCTTTCAACCAGGAATCCCCTCTGAGACTTCAGAACCCCTTCTGGTTTCATCAAATGGGCTAGGTTCCTACAAAAGCTTTCTTTTCAGTGAACTCATATTTTCAGATGGAAATATTTAGCTGAAAAAAAAGTCCTGAGCAGCCCTGTTCACAGTAGTTATACAATCTTTAATAGATTTGCAGACTCTTATGAAAAACAGAGTCCAAAAAGCAAGCAGTTATCAGCACTTTGCTTAGATTTCTTTTGGTACTCCTTTAACGCTGGCCTTATTTGTTCACAAAATGAGATCAGGAAAGCCTAATAAAATTTTAAATTGACCTTGAGGTATTAGTACCTTAGTACCTCAGGGATGCAATCATTGCTCGCAAGGAAGGGGATACTGGAGAACATATTCAACCTGGTTTTGTGGAAACCTATAGATCTACAGCACCTATTTGATGAGCTCACTTCAGTTGTGACCAATATTCAATTTACCCCAACCCCTGAGAAACCGCAAATGCTTTAGCACTTTAAGTCACAGTTGCAGATGTAATGTTAGACTCTAATAGGCTCTAAAAACAAAGCAGTCGTGCTGTCCACAATGTTTGAATGGGACACTCCAGGTGTATGACATTATACTATTAGACTTTCTGCTGCTCTAAAGAGAAACATGGACATCAATTTAAATGGGATAGACTGTGAAAATAATGTAAATTTGCCACTGCTTGTATGTAACAGCGGAACATTCCTCAGTTGAGCTCCTTTCACTTCCCCAAGCTGCTCATCCTCTGCTCGCCTCAGCCTCTACCATTCTTCTAGTACCAGGGCTTGTAGCAAGGACCCTGCACAATAGTGTAACTTGAAACACGCATCTGGGAAAAATTCTGCTCCTGAGTTTGTCTGGGATTATTCTGGCTATTTAAGAGAGATGGGGGAAGCACACAGCAGAATCTCTACAGGATCTTTACAGAAAGCCTCATCCATGATTCACCATATGGTTTTCTCTTACAGTAGTCAGTACTGATAAATCAATAACTGAGTGACTGATCTGACAAACTCTTAGAGGGTGCTGTGCTGTTGCTAACATAGCCACCATTTCACAGCTGAGGCTCTCCGGTATTTACAGTCACTACAAATCCCACAGTTCTACACAGAAGACATTACTATTCATGTCTGTTTGAGTTATTACCTTATCTGCTTCAAAATAAGTGGTGGTTGTTTGGGTGTTAGTGAGGAATAAAAAAATGTTATTCATTTCATAATCAAAATTTGTTGTAGAAACCTAGGGTTCTGACTAGCTCTGTGTATCTATATCGATATCCCTATCTGTATGTACATCTAGCAAGAAATGTTTGCTTCTCATAATCATTCTGACAATAAGAGCATGTTGCTTTACCCCTTGGCGTAGCAAGAGCGTGCCTTTCTGTTTCCATCTGTAGGACGTGAGCTTACTAAACCTGCCACACATCTCCTAGGCACAGCCCTGCATCCAGTTACTAACTCCTGCCTCACATGTGGTTGATGCAAATCATTATATACAAGCCAGGGTACGTTACACACTGTCAAGTGCAAAGTATCCCTGCTGGTCTCTAAACAAAAATATGTTTAAGTATAAAATTGTTAACAGACCTAAAAATTCCACAAAAAAACGAGGTATTTCCAGCAAAAAACACCTGATTTGGAAAACACATTACATAGAAAGAGCTGTGGATATAATGATCAATTTACGGAGTGAAACAGATCTCTAAGGCCAGTAGAACTCTACATACCAATCAATTATGTTTGAGTCTGACAGGAAGAAAGGATTAATTGATACATCCATCTTGGAAGTGCTTTCCTGTTTTGTGGGTATTTTACCACGGAAATACGACTGCTCCCTAACTAAACGTCAAACTTCAAAAGGAAGATAAAATATAGATTCCGAGATCAGATTTTTGAAATCTCTGCATGGTTTCTCCATTGCCTACTCCAAAAAGGACAAAAACACTAAAAGAATTTGTTGGGTCTCTTACACACATCCAAGTCTACTGGCCACAGACTCCTGCTAAATCTTTGATTAATGATGTACTGGCAACCATAAACAAGGTAAAACATTCTAATTATACTTGCTATTTCATTAGATCTAGATGACACATACATATCTTTGCATTTCCAGGGCACATCTAAACCAGCCTTGAATTTAAGGAACTGACAGAGATAATAGAAGATATGGGAATATTCAAGCTGTGAATGTGTTTATGCTGAAGATTATGAAAGTTTCTAAGTATGAAATGGCTTTCCTTACATGACTAGAATGCCATCATCTCAGATACTATGTTTGACACTATTTCTTCTATCTTCATTCCTAAAGCAATGACACTTAGCATCATAATATTCTCCCTTCCAGGATTATTCAAACAAGCAACTTGTACCAGTTCCATTTTGACCAAAATACAAACATACAAAAAAAATCCAAAACCAAAAACAAACCAAGAAACCCCAAACCACCACGACCAACAACAACAAAAAAACCCCACAAAACAAACAAACAAACAAGAAAATCCCCTGTTGTTACTCAGAAGGTTTATAGAAAGGAGGAGTCCAGCATGTTCTGAACGTGGACACCATCCAAGAACAATGGTGCCTAGGAACTGAAACAAAACTAACAAGAAGTGAATGCTTAGTTTCCTAAAGGACGGGCAAAGCGAGCAGGCACATCTTAGCAAAATTAAGTCAGATTAAGCAGCAGTAGAGGTGAACCAAGGTTGAATCACAGAATCAGTGCAAAAAATGCCTGTACAGCAAAGAAAGTTGTTTGGCTAGAATCATCTCACTCAAGAAAGCAAAAACACAGAAGAAATATCCCTATATATGTAAATATATTTACCCCACAGAAAATGGCAAAAAACATGAAACATTGTGAGAAGCTATTCAAAACACACACAAAGATAAAATTTTCTGGCATTTCTTACCTATCTGTGGTTGCAACTGAAAATGACATATTCCTCTAAAACCTTTGGTATAAAAATCATTAAATAGGAATAATCTGAAATAAAAATTGAAAGTTTGATTTCTAGCCCTTTACTGCCTACATAATGGGAGTTAAACATACAGATAATTAATTCCTGGCACATTGAAAAGATATTTAGATAATGATTTCCTCTATATATAGGCTTTGCTGTTGCAGAGAACAATATGATTTTTCACAGGTATATATTAGCATAGAAATCTTAAATCTAAGTGTTTTGGATTTTGTTCATCTTTTTAGCACAATTTGGGGATCACATGACCTTATATGTTCATAGAAACATATGCATAGAAAACTCATGCTAATGGAAAGGAACCAAACTTTTCTTTAAGAAAGGATACATTCAGTTTTGGTGCCCCAAAGATACGTACAGATGTTGAAGACTAAGAGCAAAAGAAAAAGCTATCTAGTTCCTAAGAGTTCAGACACCTTATTTGCTTTCTCTCCTAATGTAATGTGCCTGAAAATTATTTAGAATTGAAGTATTTCCTGTGCTTTTGTAACTAAAGTTTGCCAGAAGGAAATAGAATGGAATTTTTTTAAAAAAAAATAAAAAAAAAATAAAAAAAAAAATCGGTATTGAAATCTTATGAATTACTAGAATAAATTGCAAACAGTTTCAAACTACTTATATATCCTTTCTGTTACAGGATGTAACTCTGACCAGGCTTTACGTATATAGAAAACCTTACCATAGCATTTCCAAAAAGTTATTAGGAAAAAAACACTTCATCACAAATGTGGTCAGACTGACAGGCTGTTGAACCTCCATCTCTGATGATGATCAAAACTCACCCAGACTTGTCACTGAGCAACCTGATCTAACAATGAAGTTCAATCTAACCTGAAATTTGGCTCTACTTTGAATGGGGGCTTAGATCAGCTGACCCTAAGAATTCCCTACTAACCTTATTCATTCTGTGAACCTATTTTCAAGGTCAAGCTTTCCAGGTTAAGGACAGAAACATCTTACAACTCTTAGAAGTACAGGCCACAGTTACCATCCTTCTACCATGATTCTTCACTTAGTTCCATCTGCTGTTCTTTTGCAAGGCCTGTTTTCAAAGTATGCCTTACACTGCATGACCACCTCCCCCTGGCCAGTCACTATCCATACTTCCAATGGCTCTAACTTTTTCTGTGAGCGTTCACCATCTCACACACCTTGCAGTCCTGAAGGAGGAAGGACCCTGATGGAATTTTGCCTGAAGGCAGAGTTTTTTCCCAGTCACCAATTGCACCTGCACCAGAACTGGGAGCAGAACAAACATCTCTGTGTTGTGGTTCAAATGGGTGACATGTAGAAGCCGAAGTCAGAAGATCATGAGTTTGAAACTAGCTGAGGAAATCACAAGCAAGTGTGTGAGATAAGAGACACTTGCATCAAGAGATGGAAATTACATACTTTTGTAGAATTTATACCAATGCTCTCTTCAGCTTTGTTAGAATTTTTATTTTCAGTGTTGAAGGTCTTGTTGTATGTAATAAAAAGGTCTTGTTGTATGCAATAATACAGCTTTTTCCTGACTTTGAAAAAGACCAATGAACATTATGTGACAGCTGCCTTCCTACAGATAACGTATTTTATCATCAATGTTCTATAAACTCCATTAGTTTCCAAAGATTAGCCTCGTTACAAAGCAGCTTTGATTTCTAATGAGATTTATCTGCCAATATGTTAAATGAAGGTGGGAAGGGAGAATGGACCTCAAGGTACACACTACCATCATCATAATAATTCAGATAATACTAACTATTGCTCCAGGGAATGTAAGCAAACTTTATTGTAAAGTGTTTTTTTTATTTTTTTTTTTTCCAAACAGTCAATGGGCACACAACTGCTAACCTACCTCCAGTGTGAGAACCACTACATGATTACTTCTGCTCCACTTACGTTTCTGCACAGCTGCCATGTAATTCATGTTCAGTTCTGTGCACCTCCTAAGCTTCATTCTTCTACATTGCAGGAGACTCCTATGGATTTTAACTCATAACCACGTTATAGACTACAGTATAATCCAGCAGATATGACTGAGTAAAATCACTGTGGTTTACTCCAGTTAGGACTTCATCGTCAGTAGTGCTGAAGGAGAAAACAGCCTTCCAAAATTCAACCTTTAAGTGTTTGCTGTGGAAGGATGGCCACTGGGTTTGGGGGGGTTTTTTTTGGTTTTTGGGTTTTTTTCTGCTTGTTCTGATTTTTACCTGACTTCCCCAATTAGACTAAATAAGTTTGTAAAGTAAATACTGAAATAACCTAATCAAAGTACCATTCCTAGCATCACCTGTCACGTCACTCTGAAGTCTTACTCACTAATTATCTTGAATAACATATGGAAATAAAGTATCACAAAACAAAGCAAAAAGTACCATGATTTTATCCAAGTCCTTCCTAATGACTTAGTCTTCAAATATCACCAATGATTTTATTCTTTTAATCTGCCATAAGAAAAAAGATTATACAAATGCAACCAGCATGGACTTAGCTGCCAGAGTTTCCTAGCCACAGCATGTCGATCACTAATGCTTATTAATTACTGTTTCAAGAAAACCAAACAAAATTCTCATTTCAAGAGTCAATATTATGTTTCTCAGTGGAACCTTCTTTTTATGAAATTATTATGGTGTTCTAAAAGAATGCATGGTCTGGTTTTCTGATTCAGGTGCATGTGCATACCTGCACACAAAAAGAGAATGCAGTTTCCTTGGCACTGTTGAAGTGTCAGCTCTGACTTTATTTTATCATCACTGAGGAATATGCTTCTCTGACTTCATCTGACCTTTAAGAGAATTGTCTGCTAATGCTAATAGCATACTAGTGTGTCTGAAGCACACTGAAAAAAATGAGACTGGCTGCTAGATATACATGGTATACTCAAGCAAGGAAAGCCTTTTTAACCCTGAACAGTCAAACCACTGGAGGCTCAAGGCTGTTAAGTACACCAGTCGATCACCAAACCTCTTTGGTCTTCTAACACAGAAGGAATTCTTTCAGGAGCCGGTGTGGGAACTTACGTTTCTGGATTTGTTGTATTTGGTTGGTTTGATTTTATTTTTCCCTGGGGACGTTTCTGGTCCCTCCCAAGTCTGGTCCGTCTGAAATAGCTACCCTTCCATGATGCAGATTTTGCATAAAGGGCCATCACTAGCACAAGGAAGTGCAGAATGCATGAAAATGAACAGAAGTGGATTAACTTTAAGAGCTTAACAAAATGGAAAGATCAGAGTCCTGAATGAGTGATTCCCATTAAAAATCTGTGAGAGATTTGACAGTTACTTCAAAAGTAATCCGATCTAGGTTTAGTTCAAGGACTTGGTAAAGAACAGAGTCAGTTCTAATTTTAACCGGACTGATTCACCTATTTGTAATGGCTGTCCTATGTGCTCTAATAACACAGTCCTATGGATCTTATACCCGCACTGTTACACAGATGTCAGATTTTTAAGACCCCAAAGAGGGATTTTTTTTGCTGGCAAACTGGAAGCTTGACCAAGCATATCTTACTAGCTCCCATTAAGGGGAACATACTGTGGAGATTTCCTAGGGCAAGCAATAGGACAGCAGGCAAGACAGTATGTCTCATAAGGAAAACTTAAAATAGCAACCAACTTGGAACAACTCTTCGAGTACACTACAGGTTTACTGTATTAAAGGTAAAAAAAAATACCAGCGAGTGTTAGAACACAGTAAAGAATTGCAGAATACATTTTCTGTGAACACCCAGAAATAGCATTACTACTGATACTATTGTCCATACTACTGAAAAGGCAGCAACATAAGAATAATTGAAACATCAGCCATTAAAACAGCAGAAAGTCAGGACTATATAGTCCATTGCCTTTCTTTACTTTCCTCCACTTCATTTTCATTGAGTTAGTCTGGACAAAAATGAAACTTTTACAGAATTAGAAATCGAGGTGTGTTACCCAAAGAACAACTGCAGCAACACTCACCAAAACCCTCCAAATTCCTTATCAACATTAGCAAAGAGAAACTCCTTTGAAAGGCATTGAGGGCAATCCCACATGAACATGTTCACTCAGCCAATTATGGTCAAATATTAGTGGTGACTTTTCTGATGTGGGCACTACTGATGATTTATAGAGAGACTATTACTGTAGCAGCGAAACATTTACTAGAAACTGGACTGGGGCCACCAACTCATTTCACACAAGCTATTGAAGCAGTAAAATGTTCTCTTGTCTCGTTACTAATTTGAGCTGAAGTTATTCAGTTCCTTTAAATCAATGTTTCTCATTAGCCTGCTTTGCATTAGAAAAAGACCGCTTACAATCTTTGTGACTATTTATAAGGCTTTTAAGCACTTAGTTTAGTGTAGTTCATTAAATAAGGGTTAAATTAATTGAAACATCCCAGTGAAACATACAAAGGCCTTTTCCTAAAATTTTTCCTGTTGCTATACAGTTGAAGCATTTCAAAACAACGAAGGCAGTTTAATAATGCAAACAGTACTGTTGTTATTACTGGCTTTCATCATTCTCTGACCATTTATATGGGGAACGGCAAAGAGAAGCCAGCTACAAATAGTCTGCTACATAGATGCACATCCTTTGTCCACAGAGGGTCATAATGAAACAGCAGCAACCAAAGAACATACATATAAAATGGACTGGAGCCACCTATTATCTTTAACACTGAGGCACCATGTAATGTTCCATCTAGGCCCAAACAACTGAATCTCAGCACAAAATAGGTCCCCAGTTTCCTAACGCAGAAGTTTGAAACTAGATGAAACAAATTCTTCTTACAGATGAGGGTGTTCTGGAGTCTACAAGAAAAATCAGAGTGCCCTTACCTACTGCCTAACCAATAGCTCTGTACCTGTTTACAGCCTTCATCTTGGGTTTGGGAAATCCCAATCCAGATCTCTACTCTGCTTATTTAAGGATGTGAATGTTGATTTTTTTAAAGTATCTTGGCAACTAGATTACAGAATTATTCTCTCCCAAAGGTTTCCTATTGCAGATACCTCATTATGTATAAATGACTGACTCATTGCAGACCAGGCTAAAATCTCTTTTGCACATCTCTAGTGGTTGTCCTAACTGTGGACGTGGATTCAGTCCCCCTCACTTTTTCCACACTATATTTAATTATGTTTGCCAAGAACATCTCTGACACGTAAAAAGCCAAGAATGATTCTCTGACCCCATAGTTGGGGCATTTGCTGGGTGGAGGAGCCAACCACTTCAGTTGATGAGCTGTTTGAAGATTTGAATATGAATCACCCCCATCAAGTGAGTGCACTGGAGAATGAGCTCTCAGAGGCTGTTTCAGGTTGTGAGTTTTCTCACACAGAATTCCACTCTCAACATGAAAAGCTTTTCCTACAGAAACTGGTAGCGTACATTGCTATAAAATGTGCCTTTTGTGGCATGTGTTAATCAAAAAATTCCAGTCTGATATTTATGCAACGTCTATGTTGGAAACTCATGTTTCTCCAGGCTGGGTATGAGTTAGAGAACATAATTCCTGGTTGTTCTCTGTCTTAAAATGAGGTTTCTATCAAGAAATTCTCACCTGCTGCCTTGGTTTCTGCATCTCTATATAAATGGGCTAACAAAAATCTAGGTACCCCAAGTAAAAAGCTGGCACATATGAGAAATACAATGGCAAATATGATGATAGGCAAATTCAACCACCTTCCTTCCACTCATTATTTTAAAAAGCACACTCTGATGATTGTGTTCCAAATCTCCTTGCTCCTCATGCACTGAGGAAATGCACAGACTATGAAACTGCCAAAAGGAGTAATCTCCTATTTCTCTACCATTAAATTCTTCCTACCCCACAGCTAAAACAGGGACAGCAGGCCATTCTAAAACTAAACTTTGCAAGCAAATCAAGGAATATCATTACCCATGTTATACAATTTGCAATATGTATATACATGTGTATCAATATTTTTTAACATTTCAAGGTGCTTCTGAAAGGGAACTGATACTTCAAAAGAAATAAACACAACGAATGTCCCAGACAAGCTTTTACTGCCATATACATAAACTTAATACTTTAAAATTTTACCTGTGATGTGACTGAACAGCAGTAAGTACCAAATGAGTTACAAATACAGACTGTCAGTACAGTGTCTGTGCATATGAGAGAGAACTGTTGGCTCAGTAAGAGATAACATGCATGTATTTCTCATTGAATAAGACAGACAGACCTTGATCCATAACATTTAATTTCACAGCTGTAAGCATTAAGTTGGCTTAGCAAAATGCTGAACCCCAGTTTGGGGTACAATGTTTCAGGAAAGCAAGGTAATCAGATAAGAAACCCCAACCCTCCACTAGGCGAAGTTCTGTCACCATCTGAAAGAATATTTGCAGATATACTTCATATGACTGAGGTAATACACCCTTAGTTAATGTCTGTGCTACATCAATCTGTCTTTGAGGACAGTTTCCTGAAGTGTATTGTAACTAACTGCGCAAATAGATTTTGTTTCTTGGTATGAATGTTAAAGAAAAAATAAGTCTATGTAGGTGAGAAGACTGCAGGAAAGTAGTAAAATAAGGAAAAGCTCAGGAAAGAGGAGCTTATAGTTTGCTTGTTCCCCACCCTCGCCACAGTTAAGTTTGTTTTTAACGTGACAGCCATGTTTTCAAACAGTTATAACCTAGTCCTATTGAAATCTGCAGGATTACACCAGTTTACACAGTCTGATGATCTAATTCCAGGACTGGTGGTGGTTTGTTTTTGTGGTTTTTTTTTTGTTGTTGTTTGGTTTTTGTTGTTGTTGGTTTTGCTTTGTTTTTTTATTGTAAACCATTTCATCTTCACCAAATAGCTCATCACCATAAGAGTCTCATATGGACAGAAATGATCTCATCTTACTAGCTTTCCATGAACTGTAATTAAATAACTTATAGTAGGAGTCCAGAGGCTCCTGCCTGGTTTTAATTGTGTTTTCATTAAAGCAAGCGCTGCTATTGACCAAGTGAACTGCGAGTTCTGCAGTGTGGCCTGAACTGCCTCTACAGAACCTACGTGAACTACAAGCTCCAGCATATCCTAGCTGAGCTATTATAAAGAAATTAAATGCTACAGCTAGCAATGTAGATGGTCAATTTTAAAGTTGCTCGATTTAAAAGAAAGCAACAATTGTAGCTATTTCCTCCTTTTACTGCCAAGAGAAATAATCATGCTAAGCCACTACTGAGAAAAGCAGCCTTATGCAATAGACAAATGGCACTTGCAATAATGTATACAAGTCTCATGATATTGTTCAAGTAATGCAGGACAATACCTTCCTAGTAGAGCTAAAAAAAGGATGATACTTGAACAACACACCTTCCAACTGAAACCTAGCAAAGAAAGCAAGTAGTTTGCCCACAAGGTCTAGGCTATGCAGCTTTGGTTTGACATCTGCTGCAAGAGTAGATTTTCCTCTAAAGCTCCTGCAGTTATTAATATTGAGAAAATAGGATTATTGTCTAAACAGTACAGAGATGAAAAACTGTTTGTATCTGCAAGCTTTCTGCTTATTTAGAAAGCATTCAAGACTCTTTCTCTTGATAACACATTTGAAGAACAACTTTGGGGAAAATTAATCTTTTGGACTATTTTTTGATTTCTCCTCCTCTCTGCAGATGACTTGTGATTTTTTTTTTTTAAGTGACACAGAGCGCAGAAATCCTTGCATCTTCCCAAGACATGCATGGGAAGGGTTTCCAAGAGATTAAATTCAAATCATAATATTAGAATAATAAAGAATGATTTGGAGGGCTTCCTGCCACGGTAAGCTTGCCCTGAAGTACGTAAAATCAGCTATTGCCATTACATACAGAGGTAAGTGTCTCTCAGGCTGTTTTTATTTCATACCCTAGCTAGAAGAAACTGGAAAACACTTCAAAGGGAAAGTGGACGAAAATACTGGCCCTGATGATGGTTGCTAGGCACCAAGCAACGCAGAGAGGACTACAACAAGCCAAGTTTCAAGCAGATTTAGCTATTGTCCTAATGAACATAGAGTGTCATTAAAAAACAAGGGCTGGTTTAAACAATTTTGCCCAGACTATTCAAAAAGGAAAATGATTTAATCTTGGCTTACTCTTCGAAAACAGATACAGTACACATGTAGGTGAACACACTAACAGTTACAAACACACAACTCACAATACTTAATTCCCAGATAAACGAAGACTAAATAGCATTCAAGGCTCCGACAGTGGTTCACCTGCAAAGCATCTGCTGCAGGATGGGAATCCAAATCCTAACCCACCCATCCTCACTTCACTCCTGGAAGCATTCATGCCTTTGCAGCTCTTGGCTGTACATCCGACCATCTTGGGACCCTCCCCAACTCGTGCTGTCTTGCTGGGGGGAATTGGACCCACTGCCAACACACATGCCCCTTAGCATGCTCCCTGAGAAGGACACTTACGTATGGCAAGCTGTGCCGTACAAAGAGGCTTTTCCAGGGGACCTGCAATGAGTTCATCTGGCACAAGCCCAGGGTAAAATGTACCCCTCCGTGCCTACTATAAAACTGACCAGAGGGAATCAAAAGAATAGTAAAATAATCTAGATTGGAAGGGACCTCTGGAGGTCATCTGATCTAACCTCGACTCAAAGACAAGCTCTGGGCTCAAAGCAGACTTCAGGTCTTTAAGCAGTTCTGTCCTTAAATAGATTCAGTTTCAGAGTCAGAACAGTTTGGGGATTTTTTTTTTTTTTTTTTTTTTTTTTTTGGGGGGGGGGAGGGTGGGCAAGTTCAAGTCTTTGATCACAGTTGTTTTTGTGGATGCATGATGTTTCCTCACCCATATCTGCCATTTCTTTTAGATTTACAGACTGACAGGAAATAAAATAATACACTAAATCATCCCAGACTTTGGAATACAGATCCAAACTTCTCAGTTGTTGTACATCTGTTCAAAATTCTTCTGTGAACATAATTTGATTCTGTTGCTTTCACTTCCCCCCTATATTCTGATTATCATTATAGGTACTTGAATTAAAATTCAGCAAACTGCCATCATCCTAATCCAAAAAAATCCAAATGATCATGAGCTAGTCAAGAAGCAGATCAAACTGCAAATACATAAAAGACATGAACTCTTTTCCAAAAGTTTTATCTTCAATTGAGGCCACACTAAATTTCTCTATTTAAAAAAAGCTTTTGAATGTGTAATTTCCTCAGTATTTTCTGTGATACAGAGAACTCTCTAGGTCATCTGCTACTAGGACAGAAGCCTCTATTTATACATTCAGTTACCTTACATCATATATTCAGAGCACTTTATTGTTTGTATTTATCTTCTTATCTTTTAATAAATATTATTTTCAGGTTGTTTCATAACTTCTGTCCAAACACCATTAGTAGATTAGAGCACAATTTCCATTTTTTAGAAGTTAAGGCTCTAATGAATTAGTTCTCTTCTGTGATTTATTGTGTCAAACTTGGTACCTTTATTTTGTTATTCTATATTCTCTTGTAGTAAAATGCATTGAAATGACCTTCTCCAGGATGATTTCATAGTTTAAGAATTCTCTTGTTTTTTCCATCTAACTTTCAACTGCATTTTAACTATTTTCCTTCAAACCGCACAATAATGAAGCCATATAAATTGCCATCAAAACACCTCTGCTAATAAACTATGAGTTCCTTCACTTAGTAGCTGAATTACTCCCGGCTCTTGGTAGAGAGGGTTGGTCTATGAATTTCTGCCATTATAAACTGGTAAAAATTACCGTCATTGTAAGAAAGAGTTATCGCCCTACTATCTCCAGCTCTTCAACCAGTTCTTCGATTAAGTTGTGACCCTGACAGCAGCAGTATTAGCACAGGGAAAAGAAAGAGGTAATGGGGCGGTTGAGCGTAGCAGAGGGGCAGGCATCCCGTGGGGCCTGCACGGGCTGGAGCAACTGGAGGACAAGTGCATTGTGCTCACTGCTGTCAGCTGAGTATGGCAATAACTTGGATTCACCCTGTGCAAAAGCCATTGCTGCACCAAGTGATCTGTTCTTTTGCACAGCTGCAGGTATCTGTTCCCAGCACACAGAGCATCTGCCAGTGATTCTGCAGCCACATTTCACCATCTAGTATACCGGCATGATTCCCTGAGGCAGGTGAGTTTACTTTTCAAACTGAAATGGGTGGCCAAGGGAATGGCACATTATTGCTACCATTTGATAACTTCTAATACCCTGTTTGCCTCCCTCTGTCCCAATAAGTTCTAAGTCCTCCCTTTTCCTTTATGTGCTCCAAAGCCAAATATTCATTACATTGTAAAAAAGTATTTAAAATATGTCCTCATGTGTTATTCAGTCATTATAATTAACCTACTATAATTCCTTCATTCTTTCATAATAGATATTAATCTATTATCATACAGGTCTTATTATTTAGATTGTGGCATGATGTGGTATACTTCTGCTGTTACCTGTATTCACTGATATTTGTAACCAAAGCCGAGAATTTCTGAAGTGACTGCTTGAAATTAGCATTCTATGTCTATACCTAAGCATCTAAAGCAGTGGTTTAATTTTCAAAAGTGGTCAGCATACAGCTCCTACTTTGACTTTCAGGATGAAGAATAAAGGCCACTGAAATTTGGATTTTTTTTTTTTTTTAGAAAGCATGTTTTTCAAAGTTTGACATATTTTGCTTTTATTTTTTATAATACATCTAGAAAATCTGACAGGTGAAGCAGAAAAGTCTGACTAAATAAATAAAAGCTTTTATATCAATACTGGAATTCATTGCCACTAGAAATGAGGGAGTTCAGAACTTCAGTGATGTTTTAAAAGGAATGCACATGAATAATAGGTCTTTTAGAGCCTAAGCCAACTGATATGAAGAAAAATATTTTCTTGGATAAGCTTCTACATTATAATGGCTTTTCCTCTTCCACTCTTCTGTTAAGACACCGTTACATTCCTCTACTAAAGGAAGGACAATGAACAAGAAAGCCAGTATCTTTTGTTACGTGGCAATTGCAATGTTCTCATGAAGCACCCTAAAGCTCACTACAGCACTACTCCATGCTCATTTTTAAAATCCCACGTTCCCATTCTGACGTTCAAAAGTCCCTATTAGATTGTACCATATATGGAGAGAAAAATAGCTATATTCTTCCTTTTTGGTCTTAATACCAATTGTACAGCCAAGAGTTTCTCAAAAACACAAATCTTGACATTCTAGATCAAAGCAATATTCAGACTACTGAATATCAAGCACAACCACAGAATGAAAGCTCCACCACCCCGATACATAGAAAGTCAAAGAAGAGGATAGTAAACCCATATAATATGCAATACAGTGAAAATGATGAATCTAGTCTGATAACCTATATAGGGTAGTGACCAGTTTCTGAAATTTCATAGAAAAGCACAAAAACTCCATCATAACCTTAGGTAAGATTAGAAATTTGTGAACATGTGAGAAGTATAGACACGAAAGGAACTTCACCGATTCCCACAGGCAAACATCTTATATCAAAGTATGCGGCAAAATTAAACTGGGATAGTCATTACATTATTGCATTGAAGTCCAGCTACCACACTCTTATCGTTAAATCCTACAGCTGAACATCTTTGTAAGCATTTCACAAGTTTCTGCGTACAGTTACATGTGAGAAAAGCAAAAATACTTGCGTTCTATCAAATACGTTTATCCTTAATAAAAGTACATACTATAAAGCCTACAGAAAACAAAATTAAGATAAATCGAGCTCAAGGTGTTCTTCCTTATCCTGGCACAAACTAGAAGTTGCCCCTAGTCAATCAGCTAATTTTACCTAATGTAGCTGGAATAGTGTCAGGCCTATCAAGACATGCTCACACGTCTTCTCTGCCAGCTGCACAGTTTTTCCAAATGACTTGTCGTGCATGTAGAAAAGATGGAAGAGTCTGCCTTAATCCACTACTGTGTCAGAACATAAAGTCTTCAGGACAGTGACTCACTACAATGACTGAAGTTGAATTATTACATTTTTTTATTTGATTTGAATCACACTGTATCTAGCAGAAATCTGTCATTCTCTGTCCTGGTCCCACCTCAACATTTTATACCATGTAAATGTGTAATAGTAAATCTCCATCTAAGTTTGAGAATGGGATGCAGAATTTAAAGCATATATACACACCATTTACTGTAAAAGGTTGAGGAAGTGAAGAGAAAGCAGAACTGCAAGGGCCACAAAATAAGGATGCAGCTTATCTTGATGACGTTATTCAAAGTGCTAGTTACAAACCATTTTTTACCTAACAGGCACTCTTACTATTTTTTAACCAAGTTATCATAACCCATAGTTCATAAGAAACTGCGCTTCATCCAGTCTGGAATTGTTACCTACTTGTAAAGTATCTGAAGGCAATGAGACACTACTATCCTCATGACTATTGTTCCTTCTCTCCAGCTAGACCACTTTCCTGATTTATTTTTAATCTTAGCACCACAAGATTGGAAACTTTTGGTAAATTAAAAAACAACCCTTTGGCCCATGGTCTCAAACCAACCACTCACCAATTGATTTCAAACTACTGTGGCTATATCCATGATTCTTGCTGTTTAATCAGTTCAAGTTGTGACATATCTCAAACATTAAATCACAAAAATTAGGGAGGTTTGGGCACAAAGAGAACCCAAATACAAAATCTAAGCAGGAGTTTCACAGGAAGTAGACTAGGTAGTTATAGTGGGAATGCTCTTCCCTTCTAATCCTCAGGGACCAGTATGGAGCTAGATACACGGGTTCTGAACACTTGCCAGCAATGTAACATAGTGGAATCTCATGACATTTATATAAGGAGGATATAAGGAGGAAATTCATTATGATGAGGGTGGTGAAGCACAGGAACGGGTTGCCCAGAGAGGTGGTGGAGGCCCCATCCCTGGAGACATTCAAGACCAGGTTGGACGGGGCTCTGAGCAACCTGATCTGGGTAATGGTGTCCCTGCTCACTGCAGGGGGTTGGGCTAGATGGGCTCTGGGGGTCCCTTCCAACACAAAACATTCTATGGTTCTGTGACATTTATTCCAGGAAAAAGGAAAGGGTCAGTAAAGCCTGGGCAAAATCCCACTTCATGGGTCTTATTTTGTTTGGTTTGGTTTACTTTGTTTTAAATTTACTTCATCCTCTTCTGAAAACTAAATGACATTTTTCCTTCCATAGTGCTATTATGTTATCCTACCCATACACAAGCTGAGTAAGTATGCAAAGTACTTCACGGAAATTCTGATGTGAAAGCATGCCCACGTTTGCCAATACTTCAAACCAGTGGTCATGTGTATCATGCTAGCCTTTCGGAACGGTTGATAATTAGAATATTAAGCATTATAGAAAGCACACAGGAGAGGGGGGTCCCACAAGTATGTATCAGCAATTTCAAAGCCCTAACTAGCTTGATTCACGGGAAGGAATACCTGCACATGCCATTGGCTGGAACCTCAGGAACAACAAGGCTAACAATGCACAGAAGTAATACCATCTGTTGAATCTCAGCCTTAAACTTAATGTGACCTGCAGTAAAGGCGGCACAAAACTTTTACTGTGGAGTATCAGATATTGTAACTATTAAGGATTCATCTTTTGAAAAAGAAAAAAAAAGAAAAAAGGCAGCCAAAATAAAACTAGCACCATTTTTCTTCTCTCTTCAGAAACCAAAGAAAATCCAGCATGGCCTACAAACTATTCTATTGAGAATATTATAAGATCATTGGAATAATGTTGCATATTTTCTATTAAAAATTTGTTCCCCATGTGTTTTGTCTTACATTCATTAGATACAGGTGAAAACAGCTATCATAATTCAGAACTAATTTTATAAAGAAAAACATTCCAGTGACATTCTTATATTCTCATATATTTTGTTTCTAGGCAATGGTACTTTATTGTGCTTCTAAACATGCAAGAGCCAACAGACAGCTCTTCTTCCGACAGTACCATTTAAGAAAACGTAGCTTAAAAAAATAATCAATATTACAGTGACAGATATAGTGCTATGACAGAATAGTCCTAAACCTCCTCCTCCTCCTGTTTTGGTAACTTTACACAGCTTAAGAAACTGAAAATACTATGTAAACACATGCATTCTTAAATATAGGCATGTAAAGCAGTAATTTGCTATGATACATGCCACTTGCTATGATACGCATCTCTTGCTTCAAGACAGCTCTTGATACTCAGATAAACTCACTCAGATCAGCTTGTATTGACAGATACATCCTCTGCGCGTGAATGTACAGGGAAAAGAACCTAACACTTGGAGAAAACAGAGTTGCACAGGATTGCATCTTCCAAGCGCTATGCTGAAATATTTGGGGCATGGATCATCTTTTATTCTCTATAATGCCTAACACAATGGGGTCTGGCCTACAACTAAGGCTCCTAACAGCTTTGATTCTTTAAATAATTTTACTGCAGTCTAATGGCATAGATGACACAGATCAATCTGTGCACTACTCTGTGCTGCTGATGCAAATGCTATGTGCTACTCAAGTGTTATTTCACTATGTGGCTGCAGTCACTCAAGACAGCAAACCCAAGAAGACAGCTTCACTTAAATCTGTGTTGAAGAATTCTCATAGAATCATAGAAAGGTCTGGGTTGGAAGGGACCCCAAGGATCATAGAGTTCCAACCCCCCTGCCACAGGCAGGGCCACCAACCTCCAGGCCTGGATCTACACAAGGTTGCCCAGGGCCCCATCCAACCTCATAAGGATATGCAAAATGCTTCTAGAAGCAGCTCCAGCATATTGAAATTCAACCTGTTTCTCCAGTTCTGAAACCCCCCCTCAGAGGCAGACTGCTATTACCCTGCTTCCACCTGAGCAGTGATGACCATAAACTCTCCTCCACCCTCCCAAACACACACAGAGATATGCTGTCCTGAACAGCAAGCACTGCTATATGGTTAGAACTAATATCTTGCCAATCGTACCACAAACGTTTGTATCAGTAATGGAAGGGACGCAGCACCTCTGAGCACATCAATATCACTTAACAACAAACCAACTCACAACTGGTAACAATTTAAAAGCAAACAAAACAATCAATAAAAAGGCACCCTATATTTACAATTGTCTTACTCGTGTTATTTGCTATAATTCCACGCTGCTTAAAAAAATTAAGACAAATATTAATAAATGCAGCTTTCTTATTTTTTCCAATAACATTCTTTCAAGAAACAAACACTAATTTATATTGCCAGCAACTATTTTTCTGCTAATGACATTATTAATTTGGAGACAAAAATAAGAACATTTTCTTATGCAGTTTTAAATTACTCTTTCAAAAAGTGGTTATCAGTGTTTATACTTAGAGCCTTCTCAGAGCCTATAGTAAGGGTTATTCACATAATTTAGGTCATATATATTTTTACTGGATTTATTTGTGCTGGTTGAATTAGGACTATCACTTTGAATCACTTACTGGAAAGTTTCAACTCAAGGATTTTCATAACCATTTTATAACTCCTTTGTCCTATGTGCTATCAGAGTCTTTTCAAAAGTGTATAATTAGTGTTCCTAATAGAACTGAACTGCTTTTCTTCAAATCACTACATTGGCTGTTACCAAAATGACAGAGGCATTGTAGATTATAAGCGTATGTATCATGACAAGGGGAAAATAGCATAACACCTTACAGATGATACTTCTATGCACCCTGTGAGCTTCTCTTGACATTGTTAAAATTGTTCTCTTGAAGTAGTAACTGTCAAACAGGAGCTGATGCCTGTCCTAAATTCAGGTATCTAACTCCAATGCTGGAACTGAAAACCAAGGCAGTAAAAGAATTAGCACACCACTCATTTTCTTATTAGTTGTGACTGGATGATTATTTTTTCATGACAGTTCTATACTTAGAAAAGTTGTAAAAATGGGAATGAAATAACAAGAAAGGTTCTGGTCAGATCTCTAGACCATAAAAAAGTAGCTTCATCAACATTTTCACATAGAGATTGAACCTAGGTTAAGTTTAGGAAGAGGACCTAGAGATCTGAAGAGTCATTAAAGGACCCTGTCAGTCCTATGTGATGCACTCCTACATTTTTGTCCTGTTTCAAATCCAAGCTTCCCAAAAGTTCACTGATCCAGAAAGTGGTTCGTGCTAATCAGCCTCCACACTGAGAACAGCAGCCAATTAGAAGTTAAGTAGATCCAACTGCAGATGATATAACACATCCGTTTTGCTTTGCTTGTCTTTAGAAATTCAGAACTGCAATTCCAAGTTTCACTAGATTCCTTTAACATCCTCAGGAGATCAGTAGCAACCACTAGCAGTCCATAAAAGAAACCTTATCAACAAAAGAAATTTAACAGCAAAATTTAACAGAAGTGTGTGTATAGAGAAAAGGATCTCGATTTAGAAATGCATCAATGTCTGGATTGACATGGCATCCTGGTGGTATATTAGCGTGCTAAAAAACAAACAAACACAACCAACCAAAAAAAAACCCCACACCACACCATTTTCAGCTTCTTTTTATTTGCTTTCAGAATAATTTTGCTGAACTGTCTTCCTAGAGAATCTGAGAAATGCCAAAAACAAATGCAAAAACAGCAGATTTTTTTCCAACATAAAGAGTCAGCATCCAGATCTTCAATTCACACAACACTAGACACTGACCTAGATGCCACAGAGCTCATCCCAGGCTAGTTCCTGAGCCCAGAGAAATTCTCTCTCATTACTCATATAGAGTGATACTGATACAGAATGAACGCCATTTCGTCCGAGTTCTTATCTTACCTGATTTTGAATGGGTTAGAGTATGCCCTCTGCACAACTGGTAAACTGGCTAAGCCATCCTCAAAAAATGTCAAACTAGTGCTATGCTTCCTTTATGCAGAAAGAGAAAAGACTAAAAGGGAAGCAGATACCTTGTTAGAAAATACCCCGTGTGATTAGAGCCGGCACTTGTTGCTACTGTGCACAAGTATAGTAAGGATAGCCTGTTTCCATAAGCCGTCTTCTAAGAATGTTCAACAGTCAGGAACTCTACTGGAAAGATTGAGAGGACTCTGCTCAGGCAAGGTTTCTGAGGCCTTGGAGAGATCCATTTTTCTGATATCTGGGACACTTATATCTGGACTCAAACTTGCTAGGGAATTGATGAAAATAGGGACAGTATCTAGACCATGCTGCTAGGTCTGTTTTCCTTGGAGAGAAGCTGAAGTGTCTTGGGTCCTGCCATCTCCTTTATAGTCCTTATATGTGACTCGCCACTGAAAACTCCTTGAAATAAAGCTACTGAAGGTCATCATGAATAGAAAAATAGTGTCACAAGTCTGATGGTGACTTGTCAGCTTTTGTGACACTACATTGCCAACCTTAATGCAGGATTCATGGTGTCACTTCACAGATTTCCAATTTCTCTTGTTTAACTGCAGTGTGAAAATAAAAATGGATTTTAAAAGATATGTTTTGAATAGAGGGCTGTATCACAAATGGAAAAATTGACATTGTGATACTGTCTGCCTCCCTCCCCTTCAATTTCTAACTGAGATTGCCATCTCAGCTTAATACCACTCTTCAAACTCTTTATATCATCCTGAGACGAAGACTTTTTGCTGAATACTTTTTTGCAATTACTGAATTCCCAAAGACTTCTTTATTAACAGGAAGACCAATTTCACCTTCAGTGCTTTGGACAATCCACGACAGCATCCTAAAAGATTCAGGAAAGCACAGAATTTAGGTTTGCTGTTAGCAATGACACCTTCAATATATATGGACGGTATTATCTCATGGCAGGAAACACTGCTGCTTTGTGTTTACAAGCCACAGCTTTGTGACCAACCTAATTCAATAAGAGGCAATTAAAGGTATGTTCTTGGGAAGAGTTCTCCCATGTGAAGGGATATGAAAGAAAATTCCCTGTGAATAGTTTTACCAGTCACATTCAGATATCATTTCCCAAATTCATTCAGATCTAAGTCCATAATATGTATGAAGCCAAAGCTTATTACCAACAAAATTAGCAATTTGAGGTAAAAGCGCATTTTCAGGTGTGTACCCAAGTTTAGCTGTTCCTACATTACTGTCTCGGGATGAGCTTCTCAGCTGACAGCATTGAACCTTCCTCTTTCCTCAGATTTAATTATAATAACAAGCCATAAATCTTCAGCTTCACTCACAATTATGTTCTGTTAAACCAAATTCACTAAAAAGCAAGGACTACTGACCTTAAAAGACAGTTTCAGCATTGTAAGTCTCAGGTACTCAAAATAGATTGGTTCCTTTTCTTTCCTTCCCCTCCATGCCAGCAGAAGGTTGGGCACAAAACCATTAAACAAGAAGTCTTAGACTTTTCCTGGATTTTGAATCCCAAAATTCTGGTTTTCAGGCTTCCCCACCCCCTTGAAAAAGGGTTCATGTAACTCAGTACCATGCCTCCAAGGGTGACCATAATCAAAAGCCAAAGGAAGATCAACAACAGAACAGGCATGTACCTCTCCCATATGCTCTCTCAGCCTTCAATTATTTTTAGCTCAAGGGATTTCCTCAGCCTGATGCAGTTTGTCTATTTATTAACCCTTAATGGATCTCTCTCCCAAACTCTTGTTCTATTGTCCACTACAGTTAATGTAAACTTTCTGCATTCCTATACAGCAACCATACTTCAGACTAAATCCATTGATTGTTCTTGAAGTAACGTCAAAAGTAAACTGTACAAAGAATGAGTCATTTTTCTCTCCTGACTCAACTTTTGACCAAGATTGCTATTTTCCTGTGAGGCTATAGGGAATAGGTGGAAACTACTGCTCCTAAAGTCAGTCAGCTCCCAAGTGCAAAAAATCATTTTAATAAGCTAGCAAAACAAAAAGCTTTATTGAAAGTCATAAAAGGTTTCTGTTTGTTGGTCATTTTCCATCTTTAAAGTGTATAGACTCTTCTATGATTCACTGAAAGCAGACTGATAAATGAGCTTTTGCTTACTGAAACAAAACATCACTGAGTAGCAAGAAAAAATTTCCCAAGAACTCAGTCTATTTATCAGCAGTCCAGTCTAAGATTATTTAACATAAACTAGCCTCTGTTGTCACAGATTATGAGTATTTCGGCACGAAAAAATTAATTTAGGGTGAGAAAGTCATCACAACCATCAGATCTGATTCATGTTTAGCACAGACTATCATTTCAAATAAAGCTAGAGTCTACTACTTTTTTTCTATAAAATGGTGAGGTAATGAGAAGATTTAAATTTTAAAGTAAATAACACCCCTGCAAGAACACAGTGCTTTTGCTTTCCTCCTTCATTCCTGTTCTAGCATTCAGTGATGGAAGCAAAGACAATTATAAATAAATATGCCATCAAGGCAAAAACTGTCCCTGAGAGTCTGGCATCATGCCCAGGATTTTACTCACTCCATGACAAGTGCTGTTCTCTTCAGCTAGGATTTATCCAGCCTCATCAATAAATACCTCGAGCATGGTCATTTGATGGACATAATGAGATTAGTTTCCAAAATATTTAGGCCTGTATATAGTATTTCACTACTGTAAAGAAAATGACAAATATCCTGAAG
>KL278452.1:90563-103642 GCA_000699545.1 Podiceps cristatus
TCTGAACAAGTTGTCGTACAACCCTTGTTGGCCAGGCATGACATGAGGGCTTTTTAAAATTCATTTAGTGCTTTTTTTCTGTACATTATCCTATAAGCCATTTTCCCTTCAGTGTTTGCTTTACAATCTTCACCACTTTTCTCACATATGTATGATGAGGAAGAACATGTTCTCACCCATGTCTCAGAAAGCAAGATCTGTATTTGTTTACAAGCTTTCAGTTCTTGCTTTACTGATTCAGACCAGGGGATCTAAAATAACAGGTTTTAATATGGCAAGTAAATACAACAGACTCAAAGCCCACAGTCAGTCTCTCTTGCTCTAAGTCCAATTAAAACATATTTACTGCGAGCAGAATAGAATGACTACAAAACTACTTGTATACAATGTGGGGCTCTAGCAGGTAAGATGGAGAGAAGATGTCGACATGTGACAGGAGTAGCCAAACAGCATAAGAAACGTGTTCTTTGCAAGCTGTCCTAGTGAGACTCGCTTACCAACGGAGATCAGTCTGAATGCTTCCGATTTTGCTGAAGCAGTGCAAGCCTAAGAGTATTTGTCAGAGAATCAGGAGCTATTGAACAATGTGTTTCAGCATAGCCAAAAACAAAGGCATATGCCTGGGATCAGGGAATGTATGCCAAACTTATCAAACTGCCATTACATATTGGAGAACAACAGTTCTTCAGGGTAGCTTCCAGATCACGTCCAAGGTCAACTGAACACAAGCACCAGGGCAAAGCTTTTGGCTAAGATGGCTAATAAGATTCTAGGAGAAAAACTGAACCAGAGAAGAGTTATTAACTTTCTATGCTGTGCTAGTGAGACCATTATTGAAAACTTTATCTACCTCCACTGTCCATCCTTCAAAGATGATGCTGTTTTGGTTTGTTTTTTTTTTTCCCCTGAAAATACTTAAGAATTATCATCAGGAAATAGTGAAGACATAGAAAAAGTTATGATCTTTATAATAAAGACAATTAAGCCATGACTCAAGCATAATCTGTCAGAATCTATATGAAGTTAGGAAAGATGTTTTCATTCTTGGTGTAAATTTGTATAGTAGTAGACAACTGTATGGAGGAATGAAAATAACCTATCTTTTTTCAGATTACATTATTAAGTAGCTTTAAATTAGAACTGAGGCTGTCTTTACAAATACACATCTTGCCCTTTCTTAATAGAGGAATTACAGCATGAATGTGTATGACCAGTGGAAAGCAAGACTAGATGCTTGAAACCACCACCTCCCACTGAACAATATAGTCTTATCTGTGGGATTTACCTCCAAATTTCAGTTTGTGCTCACCTTGGGTCCTGCTATGGTCTAGTTCATTTGGTCTCTCCCTAGTCCCACAGGGTCAGACATACTTTCAAGAGGTCATAGGCCACTTTATTTTAAGCAGTTCAACGAAAAAAGGAATCATTTTCAGCTCCCTATAGATTTTCATGCTTTCAAAAGGTCAAAGGCTCTGCTGAGCCCAGTTTGCCTTCTGGGCTGGAACAGTAAAAGCACATCAGTTTCTGTAGCCAGAGGCACAGAGAGCAACATGGTTATCACTGTATTTAGCTGCGTTCAGGCCTCCGTCCATATATGCAGATGCATCGATTAGAGGCAATTCTCAACGCTCTCCTGTTCAAAGCTTAAAACAGTCACCCATGGGAGAACAGGGAAAGGCCTTACCTGCTCCACCACTATTTCAAAAGCAGAACAGCCTTCTTTCCTGCACAGGCTGTCAAATGGACCTGCTACCCATCCCAGTGAGACAGGAGGGAAGGTGCAAGGAAGAGGAAGAGTCACTCCTACACACGCAGCTGCTGCTGTGTCTGCATGCAGAGACAAGGGAGAAGCCTCCAGACTGCTGCCTGTTACCCTGAACGTCTGTGTCGGTATGAGCCTGTACTTCTGTTGAAGATGGGGAATGACAGGGACAAGGCCTACCTCTGACAATTACGCAGTCTCTCGGTGGTGTGAGTTACTATGAGCACCACCCAGAGACATCCATAACCCTGGCCCCCAAGATCTCAGAAGTGGATGCAAGCAAAGGCAGAACCATGCCCTTCATAAGTTCTGCTTCAATGTGTTAGTTCAACAGAGGCTTTTTTAAAAAGCCAAGACATACTGAAGAACCAGTGATTCAAAAATCCTTCTTTGGAAATTATTATTCTTTTAAGAAAAGGAAAAAATGTATACATTAGAATAAGTTATCCAATGAAACCTCTCTTTGTATTTTATTGAAGAGCAGCAGCAGGCACACAGGCTAGGAGCCATGTTAGTTCAGGTCTGGATGGCAGAGGAGGGGAATAAGCCACAAAAACACTGACTGTTTTAAACACAGTCCTTTAGATTCATACCAGCGCCCAACAGTGCTACCTGCCTACCATGGAAAATGACTTGAGTAACCAAGATGAATAGAGCAGAGAAGCACATGAGCAGCAGCTTGAATACAAGCTGTGATCTCTCTTCCTCTGAAAGAGGGATCAATATCTCTGTGGTGTCCTTTTTCAATACAGTATTGAAATGTGAAAGCAAAGGTAAACATTTCCAAAAGCAGATGTCAGCCAAGACTGAATTTATTTCAAGAACTATTTATCAGAAATATTTCCATAGTTGTATCAGCACACACTTCTCTCAAATACTGCATTGCATTTTCCCTAGATTAGCTTCTGCTCTTTAAACCTTTAAAAAGTTATGCCCCTCATATAGCTGTATGTTCTGTAAGGGGACTGCTATGCACATGCTCAAAACTTAGCAGAGTTAGACCTTCTGAGAACTACAAATATATTTCAGCATATAATTTTTTCCCCTCCTCATTTTCTTTCACTCTAAGATTTCAGTACAGAAAGATCATCCAAAAGACTCAAACACATTCTCGTATTTCATGGCCTCTGGAAGACCAAAACAGTCAACTGCTTCATCTGCTTCTTTCTTTTTCCCCTATGTATTGTCAAATAGTTGCATGCCACAGCCTGATGCTTCAAAAGGAAAACAAAGAAGCGGTGCTGTTTTTATCATAGGGACAAAGAAAATTTGAGACAAAGTAAATTTGGTTATTAATATTTATATCAATATAAAAATAAGAGGCTGAAACTGGAATGTAATTTTTAAGTGTGTTGTAAAATGTATTAAACATTAAATTTGATTAAGTAAAAGGTAATGTAGGAGTTCGAACTGCTATAAACAAGAACTTATTTATGTCAGGATGAAAGCATCACACCCCTGAAATAGATAAAAATTACATAATTGTCAAGTAAGAAGTAGGATACAGGAAAAGTGTTAAATAAGATAAGACCTATAAAAAAAGTCAGTGATTTGATTCACAGGTAAAACTGGGTTCAGGTTGAATAAGGGAAAAATAAATCATGGTTAATGACTTAAAAATTTGGGTTACAAGCTGTTTGGTTTAAAGGAGAATTATTAGTTTCTTGCTAGTAGAAATCAATGTAACATCAGGAGTACACCACAGCTACATATCCAGCCAGGATATCTACATGCAGATACATGCCAAGCTTTACATACTGTTCTCCCTATTTTGACATACAGCACTGGATTTTATAGAAAACTCCACATGAAGATGTATTACCTCTCTGATACTATAGTTGTGCATGATTATTCGGTATTTGCACAAGCAAATGCTTAGTTAGCTTCTTGGACTCAGGAGGCACCTGAGGCATTTAATAGAAGTGGGAAGCTGGAAATCCTCTATTTCCTTCCCTTTGTTGCAAGGACAGTGGTGGCTTTAAAGAGCAGAGGCAGATTTCCTTGTTCTACAGAAAAACAATCCTTAACAGTTAAATGCCCCAATATCTATCACTACAGTGGTACAAGTCTTATGTGTGATTGAGATCTTAGTTTGTCATTGTTATGATTTAGCGTTAACAGCTAAAGGAGGTGAATAGGAGCTGTTCATTCTCTTCGAAGTTATTTCATCTTGCAGTCTTTCATCTCAGCCAGCTACTCCTAAAGGACATTGATATGCCTTTTGTTCAGATTCAGACATTATCTTTGTGACCATAATGAGAAGCTTTCTGTTTGTTTATTTTTAAGTACAAGTTTAGATTGTGAAACAATTATGCAACTGGATCTTTAAAAATCTTTTGTGACCACATGTTTGGCTGCATAATCTCATGTAAACAGGGATTCTTGTTTTAAAGTGACTCCAACAATAAGGCCACACAAGGATAACAGCACTGTAAGTGGTTTTCAATGGATAAAAACAACAATAATAAAATAACATTCAAGTTCTGCTTTTGTGTGAGGTTTTATATTTGTGGGTATGTAATAGAACTAAAACATTTTAAAATCTCCACATAAAAAGCATTCACCATGCTTCAGATCAAAGGGTAATAGTAAGAGATTAAGCATATTTATTGCTAACTAGAACAAACATTTTAATATACCAGATGAAGATAATCATATGTAAAAGATGATTGCTTCAGTTTCTAATATAAGCTACCTAAATATAAATTTTATGAGCAACAGACAATAGCAAGCTGGCAGGAGACAAAGAATTTCAAAACCCCAAACTCTTCATCAGTGCAAGTTTATCAGGACAGCCTGAAAAACAGTTGTGTACTTGCCAACACAGCTAGCTGGGGAACCACATACGTGCCGCTCCTGGAACGCTTATACTGTGGGAGTCGGGCATCTTGCTGCTGCTATTGCCAAATTTAGTGCTTGGGGCTAAAGGTGTTGACATCCCTGTTAGAGAGGCTCTAAAGGAACTGTACCACCTGCAACCACAGGAGGGTAACAGTTTTCAAAGAGCAGGCATGTTCCTTTGGCCAGGTGTTCTGCATTGGAGCCCAAGGTCTACATGGATAAGCTCACTCTGAGTATCAAGACATCAATTTACATCATGCATGTATAAAACTTTATGGGTATATATCATTAAAGTGTCTAAGCCAAGCAAAATATGCTTTCCTTAGTGTCCCACAGACTATCACAGGTTAAAGTTATAGCAAAAGTTTAGAAAAATACTTCAATCCAAAGATGGTCCAGCTCCCTCACCTAGGCTGGTGTGCAAGAGAACTTGCTAAGGGTGTCTTAAGGAGGTAACCTGCTGTGCCAACCTCCCAGCATCTGCCAGAAATGCAACACTGAAAAGATGTTAACAAGTATTTCCTGCTGCTTTCTCCTAACTGGTGAACTTCCAACATCATATTCTTAATAAAGTATACTCTTCATGGTTACTGTACAAGAGATTTTGTTCCATGAGGTTATAGACAAACTCATTTATATAAGTTGCCCAGCATTTCTCAAAGGTGAAATTCAAGGATAGTCTTAGCTTACTTTGAGGTCTTTCAGCCAGGAGGACTGAAGAGCTTCTATGACATATGAATCCTTATGTTTTAAGAGTTAGAAAACATGGGGAAAAGCCAGTGAAAACCTTGACAAACATACAAATCTTGTTCTTCCCTTCTGGCAATTCTGCCCCTTGGCAAGCAGCGCATCCATTCTTTTATTTCTAAGGGAATCGTGAAAAGTTGTTGGGTATTTTTCTTGTTTGCACAACTACAAAGAGTATTGCCTTTAGAGTCAATGATTTTGTAGATGTCAAAGCCAAATGTTCCAACAATTTTTTGTCAATAGCACGCACCAAATTAGTGGATGAATTTAGGTGACTTAGTCAAGTAAACTCCTGTGAGTTCAATGCAAAGCCTGCCTGACTAAAAGCCCAAGGATTTAGTATAATACAAACTATACATGAAGGAATCTAAAGTTCATATGTAAAACTACCTATTGAATTTCTAGAGAGAGATTCTTATTTCCTAACATCATTTAAAGGATTCTGATGAACTCATGAAGAGAAGTTTAATAACCCACAGACTTAGAGGGACAAGGATACTCGTACCAAAAAGACAATACAAAAAGTATCTGTCATTTTTGAAGTTTTCACTGCTTTTAAATGGCTGTTACTTTTGCAGAGGCAGGAATTAGACTACAGTGAAAACAACAGTACTCAGAATTCTTTTATTTGACCTGATTCCACAATTTTCCTATCTTTCCTGAAGGGAGGAGAGGGAACAGGGAAGGCATCCTGCAGTGAACATGAGATTTGATAAACAAGTATAATTACCACCTGAAAAAATATATATAAAATGTAAAAAAATCTAAATCTAAAAAAATCTCCGATAAATCAGGGGTTTAGAAAGTTAACACAAAGAAAGGGAAAATGGCAATCAGAGCTGACTAAAGAAACAAGGTAAATGGCTTAATGTTTAGACTAAACCAATAAACTTGCCATCAAATCAAAATCAAAATATATAGTTAAAACTTCAAAATCACTTACATGGAAACATAGAACCTGCAGATTTCAAGTTACTATTTCCATGAACTTGGACTAGTTTGTGTAACAATTTCTGCCCGCCCCCAACTTACACTTGCAGTCCTACTTACACAATTTACACTTACAGCCCTCCTGTAAGAGAACAGGAGTATCCATTTCTTCTACCAATCTTGTAGCTGCTTATACAAAGGTCTTTACTCTGCAGCTCCTCCAAACCAGGACAGACCTTGAATAGTTGACTTTTGCCTCAAAGGCACATATTTCACTTTCAAATCTTATCTAAAACCTACTTTCCCCCCTTTGTCTGTATCTCTTAATCCTCTTCTCTTTAGTACATTATATACTGCATAATGTAAATGTACCTGATATCATTACAGCATTATATTTCATTCATTATTTAATTCTGAAAGCCTATCATGCCACTTTTCAATATCTCACTGATTCAGTGTATCTCCGTGTTACATTTTAATATCGAAGATATTAATTGAGGTGAATCTCTAGCAATACTTCTGTTAAAGCTACTCAATACTTTTAATTAAGGTACTGTTTCAGGTGCTTTTAATTGTGATTTTACCAGTGAATACTACAGTCTAGCAGGTTGGTTTCCATCACAGGCTGAGTATTTGTGCACTACTTCAGATAAAACAGTTTAACAATATCCATTGAATTATCCCAGTTTAAAAAAAAAGTCTCAACAACTATTGTCTTTAGTGACCATATTCTTTTCAACAAGGCCATATGAACTGTCAAATTAATGCCCTTTGTGTCAGGGCTGCATCTTTTGCCTTGCCTACCCACTCAAGTTTGGTCAGATTGGCTTTTAAAAACCTCCATCTGCACAGGTTCCACAGAGTTGCTAAGACTTAACACCCAAACTGTCATTTCAAATACTAATCAGGCGTCTTGCAGCTTCTGCAGATCAGAATGGATGATGTGTCACATCCACAAAGCTGAGTAAGGGCTACAAAGCCTTCCAAGGACCCACGTAATAACTGTTCTCAACTGGTCTGAATCAAGCTGGAATAAAGCAACTGAAGTTTGAGTTGGGGCTGCTCTCTCAGTATTTCTTCCCAATCTCGGGAAGGACTCTACTGATTTCAAAAGGGCTAAGGCCAAACCAAGAACAGGCTCAAACTGGGAGACCAATGCATTGAGAATGGAGTTGGAAAAGGAGAAAGAAGCAGCTGGAAGGAACACTGGGATTTATTGGTTACAGATAGCCGGTTTAAGAGCAGAAAGGAATTTAAAGACTAGAATTAACCAGAGAAGTGGCCAGGGACCCCAAGTTGAGTGAGGATAGCACCAAGATCAAATGAGGAAACAGGTAATGTGAAACAACTATGGAGGGGAGGTTGCAGTTAGGAAGAAAAAGGGAAAGCAAAAGGGACAGGTCTGATGGAAGCTGGACTGAAAGGAGAAAAATTACTTGGCAAAGCAAAGATAATGAATTTAAAAAGCAACAAAAAATGAGGACACAGACATGAGAGATCTCAGAACAGATCAAGAGACAGTAAACAATAAGAAGCACAGACTGGGTGAGGACACTAGGACCACTGGTAAAAAGGCAAGCAGAAAGCTTGGATTTGATTGGGACTCAGCAGCAAGCCCTGTACAGGACAGAAAACTGGATGGCTAATGAAATGGTAGAAAGACAAGAAACCTGAAGTATGGACTCTAAATCCAGTAAAGAAAAAGAACAGAAATGACAGAACTGAAGAGGAGTTATAGCTCACTACAGCTGAGATGGGGGAGGTTCAGAAGGAGGCATTAGTGGAAGAAAGAGACAGAAAAAAAGCCCTTTTCCCCCCAAGATACAGAAGAGCCCTTCAAGTATATTCCTTTCCAGAGACTGGAATAAAATCCAGCATTCCTCTGTTTTGGGTAAACACCTCTGAATCCCTCTGCCAAAAGCATACCCAATTTTATCTTCACCTGGTCCACACAGAGTACCACCTCTTACCACTGCCGATTATCCAGACAACTCAAGTGGCAAAGGCCTGCCCAGGGAACCCAACAGTTTTGATCCTGCTAGTGACACACACATGTGTTAATCTCCACTTTACTACTTTTGTCTTCACAAAACCTAGGAAATTACACCATTATGTTAAAGATACAAAGGCTGCAAATTTAAGCATCAAAAGTTGAGACCCCCTCAAACTAATTCAACACACAGAACAAATTGTGATGATGCACTCCTATGTGCTTCTCCATGAAAATTAAATTCTGCCCCCACCAGCACAAAGAAATGATGCTTCCATCCTACTTTTTTACCTTTCTTGTTCAGTTAGTGACCTCTGGCTTGGAATTGCTTGCTATAGATTTTATTCTTTTCTTGACAGTGTTTTCTACAGCATTCCTTTAATGGTCTGCGTGATGTAAGGTATTGACTAATTACCTTCACCACGAAAGCAGTTACCAAGCCACTTTACAGATGGGATAAATTGCTATCTCAGTTTTCCAAGGCCACATGGTTTGCCTCCACCAGAACCAGCAGACAAGCTTGAATGTTATCCTCTCAAACCCTATGCTTATTCTTCCACCCTGTGCTTCTACTACTGCTACAGATGCTGAGTATCAGCCTCTCCCTGCCAGAGGCAGGGCTTCTGAGGACTGGGAAATGTTGAACCTGGAATTCCATCATATTCAACTTCCTTAGCATCACACAGGTCAGTAATTCACAATCTTTCTGAAGGAAAGTATTTTTCTGGGAGTCCTCAAGTATTTTTTTTGAAAAATCTCATCCTGACTCCAGTCCCTTTCCAGCCTCCTCAGCTCCAATCTTCCAGCTTCTGTTGCTTACTCCTCACTTTTCAAACTATAACCTCCCCCAGCTGTATCAGTGCTGGCATGAGGCCCAAGCTAATAAACCTATCAGAGCTCATTAGCCTAGTATCCACTCTATCCCGCCCTGCACTTCACCCCTAATGTTAGCATATCTCATTACTCTATTCACTTACTAGTTGGGAACCGTCACACAGGAGGATGATAGCAGCAACACAAAAGAACCAAAAGCTTTTGTACAGTGTTCTTCCTTATCCAGAAAAGTCATCCTTTCTTTTTACTGACCCACTCACCCCCACTTTGCTCTCTAGCACTTTTGGACTTTGCACAAGAAAAACAGAGACTGCTCAACATGCCGACTACAGAATTCTCCGATATGAAAAATATTGAAGTTTGTTATGCCAGAATCTAGAAATGTATCTAGCCACATCCACACCTATTGTGTCAGCCTGCTGCAAATGCAAAGAGATTAAAAACACTTTCTTCTTTTTTTTTTTTTTTTTTTTTTGTGCAGAAACCACCTGCTCCACTGGATACTATCATAACCACCAGTTAATAAAGCAGCCATACCTTCCTGAAAGGCAGCCCCCTTTCCATAGGCAGGCATTCCCATAAACACTGGCTGGCTCAAGCACAGACAAGCAAGCAGAAATCCCTTCTTTCCTTTCACAGGGTCCTGTTTTCAGGTTTACCAAATTGGTCCGAAGGTGACATCCCATTATAAGCTCACATATAAGCTCTGTTTTTGAATTTAACTTGTGTACAACAGGATTTCCTTCCTGCAACAAGGACAAGAGAGGGAAAGCAGAGCTACCAAAACAACACAAGGAATCTTCTCCTGCTATTTACCCAAAGCATAAACAACCAAGTCGCTTTCCACTGAACATGTAGTAAACCTTGGTCTTAACCTCATTATGTTATCACTATGCTGTGACATTGACCAGGCTTGTGCCATTTGCAATTGCCAGTAAAGTGACAGAAGCATTTTCTTCTCAGCTTCCTATCTTAGGCAGTCTATAGTTTTATTCCTACGTGTACGTTATCTCTGTTCTAATGCATAATTGCAGGGATAACAAGCAGAAAGCCTCCCTATCAGTTACAGCCTCTCATGCAGGCTAACTTTAATTCCCCTCAAACTAGCTCCAGTTTTCCTAACTGCATCAAGAGAATATGTAATTGTTCTTTGCACAGGGTCATGCATGAGCTTTCTTTACTGGTAAGTTTAAGTAAAGTCGCAGAGTTCATTAATACAAAAAAAAAAAATTGTACTCAATACAACTCCCCTCCATTTGTGCAAGTTCAATTGTTTTCCAGTGAAGACACTGTAGAAGTACAACTGCTGAAGCCGATTTCAAGCAGTTGTTATTACTTTATATTGTTCTGGCTTTTTTAAAGCCAGTGACAAAGACTCTGCAGAGAGCATAAAAATACGAAAACTGAGTTTTAGTATAAATGTGCATTTGAAAAAGTGTAAGTGCTTCACAGTCCAAATTACTGTTCCTAGACTTGATAAAAAAATGGCTTGAGGATTTATAGGTATTATTTTTATAGGAAGCCAGATAGCAGAGAAGCAGTCAGAACATCCATGTGGTATCTGGCCTAAACGTGTAATATATAACAACTACTCACAATTCCTCACTAACACAAAAGGGAAGGAATTATTTATTGGACTCTTCTATATTTAGTTCCAATGCTCACACTAATTACTGTGGCATCATATCAGACAGGTCTTGTACTGAAAGACAAGGCTTATTAAAACAGAGATGTGACTATAAATTACTGGTTTTTTACAGGCAAATGAGGCATACGCCTCTTCAAGACTTCTGTGGAAGGCATACAGTAAGAAGTATACCCTATTTGACCAATGGCTGATCATATCTGAAATTCATAGAGCAATTATTTATCAAAACATTATTTAGCTATCATTTTTCTCTACTTTTACAGAGAGAAGGAAAGAAGCCACTTACAATTCAGAATTCCTTTCTCATCTCTCACCACCCTCTATTCCATTAGCTTGTTAAAAACACCTGATTTTTTTTTTACCTCAGCTCCCAAAGAATACATTGTTTGAAAACTTTTGATGACACTAAGGAAAAAGTGGTAGGTTATTGGAAAACTGTTGTGTCACTTTCAGACATTGTAAAACTGTTACTATCCATCACATGTTTTCTGTAGATAATTTCATGTTTCGGGAAGTTAGGGATGGCTCAGGAAACCAGGGATATAGGAATTTCTATGGTAGCTTTACCCCTAAAACAAAAACCCCTAAATTGCAAAATAGAAATGAATCAATAGTTCTTATACAAGCAAAAATTTCTTCTGGGCAGCTAGGAAGATTCTGTATACATTCAGTCAGACTCACCCTTCTGTACAGTAACACATCTGTGCAAGCTCTTAACCTGTGTGCACATATTGCAGACACATACTCCTTTCCTGTTTCACATTATAGCCTTTGGAACTCTAGACTTCATGGCTATAAAATACATCTGATTGCAAAGTACATGCTCACAGGTAGAAAAAAAAAAAAATCAAGTGAGTACATGAGCTTTTACAGGAACATATTATTAATCCCTACTTCTTTCTAGTTGCTTCCATGTACAGTTTGGCCCTTTGAGAGTAAGGTCCCACTCTTCTGCAGTTCCTGCCATCTGGAATAGCTTTCCTTTAACTCCAGGTTTCATCTATTCTTTTATCCTATTCCAAAACAGAACTAACATTTTTTCATCCTTATCTCACCCTTTTGCTTCCACTTCCCCTCCCAATTACTCAGTACTTCACTCACTGATCACAACATACAACTCTTCACAACTCTGATATATACTCAAAAAAATTGTTCCACAACAGCACTATATACATGCCAAGATATGTATATCACCCTGAGAAAAAA
Organism: Podiceps cristatus; assembly: GCA_000699545.1. NCBI lineage: Eukaryota > Metazoa > Chordata > Aves > Podicipediformes > Podicipedidae > Podiceps > Podiceps cristatus. The sequence goes on from KL278452.1 coordinate 102,522, forward strand.
CAAAACAAAACTCAACAACCACAACAAAGGACTAACAGGAGATCACAGGACCAAAGGCTACTGAGCAGTTGGAGTTCCAGGGTTTGATCTATAGTGTAGAACAGAATCTCAATTCCACTAGTGCAAGTCCCTCATGGGACATTAAGTGTCCCATTTTCCATTTTTAACTACTTTTTTCCATCAAGACCCAAAGAACAAAGGGAAGTCAAGTAGACTCCCATTTTACTTTCTTCTCCCCTCCTGTGAAACAACTGTTTAGATAAATCAGTGATGCCTCCTCATCCTCAAGGCTACAACATTCCTAAACTTTCCTGACATGGTAACTCTTGCTTGGCTGGGGTTTTTTTGTTTGTTTTTGCTTGTTTGTTTTTTAAATCCTACTCACAAACAAGATGAGTGTTTTGATAGATTGACCAAATGATGCAAAAGATATCTTGGAAAACAGATAAACAGAGTTGCTATTCTGCATAAGATACATATATTTTCTGATAGTTTCAATATACTCCAGTTATGAATATACTTGTAACCTAGTATTAGCTAGCAGTCTCCTCACTGAAATAAGGCAAATACCGACACCCAATTAAACTCAAGATAAATTAGGAGTCCTCTAACCTTCAACCCTGCTTTGAAAACCCTGTTTTCCTTTTTCAACCTTGCAAGTCAGAACATGCAATAAACAACATACTTTTATAGCCAGAGGATCAATTGAATCTGCTTTTTTTTTTTAAATAAAAGATACCAATTTTTGAAAGGTGCCATACTGAATTGTTTTAAACAGACACATCAGAATTTATTATTGTTAAACACTAAGTCAAGCTAAAAAAGAGACAGCAGCAAAAGAGAAACAAGACCAACTCACATATTATGTAAATATAGAGAATAGATAAAAAGTTAACAATCACTTGTCTCCTGCTCATATTTTTAAGCTGTAACTTTAAGGAGTTACAGTGCAAAAGCATTACATGAAAAAGCATTACATGACAATTTTTTTGTTGTTTCGTTTGGGGTTTTTCATTCAGTTGATTGAGGTTTTGGGTTTTTGTTTTTGGGGGGTTTGTTTGGTTTTGGGGGATTTGGGTTTGTTTTGCTGGTTTGTTTTTTGGTTTGTTTGTTTTTTGTTT
>KL278453.1:0-16487 GCA_000699545.1 Podiceps cristatus
GAGGCGGTGCGGGGTTGTCCCGGAGCCTGGAGAGGGACCGAACGGCCTCGCCCGGCCTCCAAACCCCGCTCCCGTCCTCACCCCGAGCAGCGCACCGTCCCTGAGGAACGCCGTCTTGGGGGGTGCAGCGCGGGGGGCTGCAGGCTCAAACGGTGCATGAATCCCGTGGGCGGCAGGTCCCTCAGCTCAGCAAAGTTGTGCTTGGCTTTGGCCCAAGGTGGGGGCGCTCCCAGAAGCACTCCCGGACCCGCGTGGCAGGTGAGGGCAGGGCAGCATTTTGAATTGTGTGGGTTCACCCTCTGGGGTTTAGCAGCATTAAATAAAGAAACAACTTGTTGAAATAGATGGTAGCTTTGAAACAATGGAGTCGAAAGCACGGAGAACACAGGAGGTCAGACACGTCCCCTCCTTGCAGGATCCTGCTATCGTTGTCTGTTGATACCATGAAATTGCACTAAATTGTGTGGCGGCTGCACCCGTCCCCTTGTGCTGTGGGGAGAGCTTCCCGCGGAGCCTGGGGAAGGTGGCTGCTCCTTCCGCAACCTCTCCCATGCCAATGACCATGACATCACTTGTGCTAGGAAGGGGCTGGCCTGTCTCATGACTGTGTGTATGGCCATGGGAGCGGCAGTGACCTTCTCCCTTCTTACCATCCTGGGTGTGGCCATCGTGATGGCTATGACCTTCTCCTTTCTCATGGCCATGCCTGTGGCCCTCACTGTGGCAGTGACCTTTCTCAGGAGGGTGTCATGCTTTCTGCTTCACATGCTACAGAAAAGCTGAAGCAAAAAGGGAGAGTATTACACCGGAGAGTATCCCATAACTCCCACTAATCCTCTAGCTGCTTAGAATAAGCCCTTCCTGCCTTAATGACTTAAATGCCTGAGACAGTTTAAAGAACAACAATCTTTTCCTAATGCTGGGGTGGGTGACTCTCTTTGACCGCAGGCTGACGCCTCTCCGAACCCAGCAGGAGGGAATTTCTGAGGACAGGCTGCAGGCAGCGCCAGTGTCCTGGCGCGATGACCCCAGCTGGGCTGGGCCATAGGGGACCGGCCCGCTTTTCTGAGCCTGGGCCACAGAAATGCTGTTTGCCTGGTAGGATCAGATACGCTGCGAGGAGCAGCTACAGAGTGGCTTATATTATGTGGCCCAGCAGGAAAGACTGAAACCTGGTATCTGCTGAAAAGATTGGCTGGCACTAATGTGATGACAAGGACATGGGTGCTATTTCCTTGTCTTTCTTCTCGATGCTAAATAATACGTGTGACAGTAATGATAATAATAAAGCCAGGGGAGCTGAAAGGATGGTGGGAATAGGCTGAATTGCAGACATCCCACCGCTTCTGACAGACAGCCGCATCCTCCAGCTTTTAGTTTGGCTCAGCCCGACGTGTGAACTCCTTGTCTGTGAAGTGGGGGTGATCACACTTCCTCACTCCCACAGCTTGGCAGGTTTCCTCTGTGGCCTGCAAAGTATTTGACGCTTGGATTAATTTTCTTTTAATTGCCCTTACCCAGGGACTACCGCAGGGCTCCTGCTCCCAGCTACTGCGAAGCACTGCGTGAGGCAGTCAGAGAGGCTGCCCACGTCCCTCTCAGGGCTGTGTCACGCGGCCGCAGCCGGAGCTGTTGGTTGGTACGTCACGTTGGCTTTTTTCCGCTCTTCGGCAGTGCTGGAGCTGGCTCTTTGCCATGGCAACCCCCATCTGAGACCTGCCAGCATCAGATTCGTCCAGCTGGTCCCTGGTGTCCCTCCGACATGAAGGAGGTGGAGGAGGGTGAGCGAGAGGGACAGAGAGATGACCAAAAAAAAAAGTAGAAGCAAAGAGAAAAATAGCAAAAAAGGGAGGAGTAGGGTCAAGAATGGGGTCAGTAATGGATTCATGTGGAAAGGATTAAAAAGCTGGTGAGCAGCGAAAGGGGGAGAGGGGGAAAGGAGAGGGACAATGTAGGAACAGGTGAATGGGACGAAGATGCACTGGGGTGATGCAGGAGGTGGCTGAGGGGTGAGGCAGGTTTATGAAGCTGCTGTGCTGCAAAATCCCTCTGTTATCCGAGACAGCAATTTTCTGCTGCTGACCCTGAGAAACTGAGGGGATCCATCAACTGCTCCTCATTTCCTGAGAAGTATCCAAGAGCAGAGAGCCTGCTGGCTCGGGGCTCGGGCTCCCCGGGCAGGGCTCGAAACCTCTGCTAGTAAAAGGCTTAGGTATTCACACACAGGGAAAGGTCAGAGAGCGCTGCTCCCGGGAGAGCCAGGGCTAACATCTCTGCTCCAGTCCCTGGAGAGCCAGGGCCTCCACCTCCTCCCCACCCCATACCGTTGTCTCCACAGGAGACAGGGCGAGGCAGGAAGAGGACTGTGTAATAGAGCCACAGGAGGAGAGCTGGGTGTTTTTGACACTAATTGGTATCTGGGGCAACTGAAGACATTTCTTGCCTCTCTTGCTTGACCTGTGAAAGAGAGAAGAGAAAAAACCCTTCGCATTTGAGCTTTGATACATTTTTTACTGAAGCATCTCTTCTCTTTGTTTTGTATAGCTTATTGCTCCTCCTAGCCCTCCTGTTCACCATCCACTTGCGTTTCTCTCACAAACAAAAAGGAAAACGTTGTCTGTGCGGCTCCCCTCTGTCTCGAGAGAAGTCTGAGTCAGAAGGGAACGCCACGTTTCACTTGCCGTCTGTGCAAAGTCCCCCTACTTTGGAGGTTCCTCCCTCTCCCACCACAGTCAATAACAGGCTCCCTTTATCTTTAGGAGTCCCGGCAAGCTTGAGGAGTCCAAGCCGCCATATCCTTAGAGAAGTCTAAGAAGGCAGAGTAAGGCTTTAACGTGATGAGCTGGCAGACGTGACTGAGAGCATTTCCCAAGGGATTTGCTTTGCGCTACAGTCACTGCTCAGCAGGGCTCGTTTCATGGCACCCTATCTTAGCACGGTTCCTTTCAGCCCAATTCATTTTCCTTCACCGTAAATCAACGTTTCCCCGAGCAGAACTGAGCTCGGTTCACGACGTCCTGACTCCCGTTAGCAGAGCTCAGCACTTCACGCGCCAGCCGTGGCTGGCTCAGCGAAGCCCCCGCAGCGGCCGGGCCGGGCAGGGTGCTGGAGCGTGGTGATCCCGCGCTCACACTGTTTTGCAGTCTCTTGGTTAATTGCTGACATTTGCCATCGGCTATTTTGGCTCCGATCACTTCGGTTCATCTCCACTGATGCTGTCACAAGACAATCTCCCCTCTGTTATGCCCTTTCCGCTTTTGCTCCTGTTCCTCTTTGGCTCATCGGGAGCAGGCAGCAACACACCCCTGCGGACCAGGGGAGATGGGCTCCTGATAGCCTACTTTGCTATTGATGCAGTGCTAGCATCACCCTCTGAGATAGCTCTGTCTGTAGGACTGACATCATGGGTCCCCGAGCTCCAGAATCCCTCTTCCTACACTGCAAATATGTGCGTTTAACATAAAGCCTTGACCTCTTTTTAGCAAGGTGGACCTACAACCTGCTGTTGAGTCTTGAGCGTCCGTTTTGGCATCTGTTTCTCCCTCTTGCTGCCCCGGGAGATGTTTCGGGGTTTGGCCCCTTGGGAAGCGCAGGCCAGGCCATTTCGTGGTTTTGCACTATACAACTGCTTGTTAAAGGGACTACGCTGGCTGGTGTCCCTGGGGTGGCACAGTCAGCAGGGATGGCACCTGCCCCTGGAGCTATACGTGCTCTCTGCCCACGGCTGCCGGTCACTTTTAGTCCCTTTCTGACATTTGGCTCCCTCACGGTAAGACAGAAAGAACAAGCCAGCGTCAGCAGCAGCCTGCAGAAGAAAGCCAAGTCTTGGGGAAAACCCGAGAGGGTCTCAGTGACAGCCAAGGGACCTCTTACCTGAATCCTTAATGGGTTGCTCTATACAGGAGGTGACCAGTGAAGAAAAATAAAAAGAGAACAAACAGAATAGGAAATTAATCTGCTTTTATTGCAGCTGAAGACACCTTTCTCAGCCCCCACGCGCGCATGTGACTGACACCAAACGCTCTATGCCAAGGCAGGTCCTGTGTGCAAAGCGGCTCCCGTTCACGAAAGCCTCACCGAGCTGTGCACCAGCACATGGCTGGATTTAAAACCAGGGAGAGCTGTGACGGTCATCCCGCTCCTCTACGGCACAGACCATCACATTTCTGTCAGCCACTACGTCAGTAAACCCAGGAGATCCTGCAATGGAGACACACACACAGCTGCTCCCCAGCTCCGAGCAGAGCTGCTCCCATCACCCATCAGCCGCCTGAGCTGCAAGGCAGGCAAAGCTCTGCTGTTCGGCAAGCGGTGCTCTCCCGGCACCCCATCCGCTTAGGGCCCCGGGACTTTAAAATAGATGTTTCGGTGGTTTGGTGGATACCGCAAGCACCTGGGGCAGGAAAGTGAGATGGAAACGTTACCTACACACTGGTACTTCCTCCAGTTGGGGCAAATCCTCAGGGTTTTGCTTCCCTGACTGAAGTAATTCACAACAAGCCGCACGAGTGTGTACACACCACATGGTTACCCCGCAGCCGAGGCACTTCCACCAGCCGGCGCAGCCATGTTGCACGGTAACGCTCCAAAAGAAGCCGCTGCCTTTCTGGCCAGACACCCGCTTTCTGCTGCTTCCCCGCTCTGCTGCGTGTGTCTGGCTTTGCGAGCAGTCAGTGCCAGCACAGAGAAATGGCAAGTCCCGCAGTCCTTCTGGCAACTGACACCAACAGACTGCTGCAAAGATGGCTACCTTTGTGCTGTGCCACCCACACCCAAGGCGGGGGCTGGCATGGAGCAGGAGCTCCTCCTGGGCCTTTTCCCGGACCTGCTGCCTGGGCTCACACCCACCTGCAGTCAGTGCCGGGCGGGAGCGGCTGTGGCAGCCAAACTCCTGGAAGTCCCTTTCTTCAAAATCTGCTTGGCTCTTGCCCCTGCACTGCAGCAGTGGAGGGGCTGCCTGTGCCCATCGGCGCTCACTGTGGGCCAGAAGCTGATGCCGTCCCCAGTGCCTATTGCCATTTAGGATGTTGCCACTCTGTGGCCTCTCTGTGCCTGGCCAGTTTGAGGCTGGTAGAGCAGATCTCAGTGCCATTCCAGGGGAGGCATGTGCCCCCTAGAATTTCATCCCCTTATGGAAAAAATCCAAGAGTGAGCAGGAAGGATGAGCAGCCTCCCAAACTGTTTTAGGAACATAAATGACGCCCAGGAGACAATTCCTTCAAGCCGAGACCATCCTTCATCCAGAGGAATGTTTTCTTCCACAGTGCCTGGCAAACCACGGTGGGTGAGTCAGCAGGATGGTCTGGATCCGTCTCTTTGCACGGGGATGCCTCTCCTGCTGCAGGCAGTGCTACCCTGCATCTTGGGAGACCCACGCTCGAAGCTGCCTGCTTGCAACAGTGACACCACCGTGATGTTGTGGACAGTGCAAAATCACCCGTGTTATGAGTTTCGTGGACAACCGAGCCCTTGGCATCACCGTGGTCAAGGCAAGGCTGGCGATCGCTGTGCCGCTGCTTTGGTTTGCAGCAGGCTGCCGGTTTCCAAGCAATGTGCAATGTCTCGCAGATCTGCCACCAGCTGCGTTCAAACCCTAGCCTGTCACTGCTCACTGGAGCAATAAAATAGCAAGGGTGTTTTCACTCCTCAAACCAGCGACAGCATGCCAGACACCTCCCGTGCTGGAAGATTTCCATGGGCACTGCAGCAGCAGTCCTGGCCTCTTCTGCTTCATAAACCTCCTGTTGTCTCAGCCCGTGAAATTCCTTCCTTAACCATAGTACAGGTCTGTGGCGGGGCTGGTGCTGTGTTAGCAAGTCGAGCCCCATTCACCTTCACTGCACAGAGCTATTTCACAGGTGAATGTAGCTACCCCCCTTCTGCGACTTCAGGAGGGTTTCCTTTAGAGATAGAAATGCCCTTTAGTCACAGTTTGAACGCCAAGACCTGAGTCAGACCTGTCAGGCACTCACATCTAGGCTGACACTTATGCCAAAAATGCCGGCGCTGTTTGCCTAAAGAGACAGGCCTAGGTGCACGTGTGTCTCCCTATAGAGCCGGTCTGCTTCGCTGCGGACCAGCCGTGCTGGCAGCATGGTGCGAGCAACGCCCTTGCACACAGAAGACACGTGTCTCTGCAGACCTTTGCACTCAGCGGAGCCCATCTTTTTCCTCCTTGCAACTCCATCTATGTGAGCCAGATGAACTGGTTCATGGCTGCCTTCTTCTGGCTTGTAGGCGCACTGGTGCTGTGAATTCTTAGAAATGTAACTACTGAAAAAAGAAGATTTAGTGCCTGTTTATTCAAAGCCATTTGTGATCGCTCTGTCCTGGGACGGGCTTGGAGGAGCTGTCACCTTCCGAAGTTTCTCCAAGGTTGTCTGTGCCATAGGAAGTACCCTCCGCAATGTATGCATCAGCGTAAGATGCAAGATTTCAAAGGGACTGAGGAGTCAGGCTCAGGGGCAATTTTAATGCCCAGCTATTATATCTGCCCATCACACGTGCCCCGGGCGCGTGCTGGAGCATGGCCCAGCCGCAGCACGGGAAGGAGAGGCCCACGCAGGGCCCTTCTCTGCTTCTCAGGGTGGCTGCAAGGTTCCTGCAGTGCTGGAAACCTTTGAGTGGCTGTTGGCACAACACCATGGGCTGAGAAGGTACCGGGCATATGGCAATTATGTTTCTGGGCACCAGTACATTGCAAACTGAAGCAAATAAGAGATGCGATGAGTTTGCTGTGTGTTTGAAGGGGCAGGAGGCCCGTGGAGACCCAATTCAGCATTGTCTTGGCAGGGAAAATCTCACTGTAGATATATCGTACCATTTTCCACGGTGCCTTGTGCTGGGAGCACAGCCACATTTGCTCTGAAGCAGCCCATATGTTCGCACCATTTCCCAGTGTGATTGACAGCGAGCCAGTTCCCCCAGAGCATCCTGAGATATCCCAGACTAATTCATCCTTCGTGTGTAAATACTCTTCTTAGGAGGATTCGGGACATAAATTCTCAGCCTGGGGAAGGCCAGAGAAGAGATTGGAATATATCAACATACCTTGGGCATAACTCTGTCCGTTACACTACCTTCTTTAGCTTGAAAAGCTTGAAAGTCAGGGCTGACTTGTAGTGGAACTGAGGGGCTTTCGAACAGCCTGCAGAGTGTGGTCCTGCCAGGACTTGGCCGAACAGGCATATGAGATCAAACACTGCAAAGCCAGCCACCCCCTCTCCCGGGCTCCTGCAGCTCACACGAGACCCACGTTTCAAGACTGGTTCTGCAAATTCCGTGATACCCAAGTGTCTCACAGCGCACTAAAGTGTAGCACTGAAATACCTGTGTCTCCGGAGTACAGGAAAGGAGATCTGGCCGTGATAATGCACCGAACGGGGCAAACACCCTATTTTAAACCCTAAGAATAAATAAAGCTGTGGGACCACTTATCTGGCAGGGATTGAGTCTTCAGGAAAGCCCTGGCATGGTGTTAGTCCTGCTCTATACATCTGTGCAGCCCACTCAATACATCCGTGCCCACGGAGCTTTGCCCCTGTGCTGTCAGTCACGATTCGCAGCACACGCGAGGTTGCTAAAGGTGGAGAGGATGCCGTGTGCCATGTGGGAGCCGTACGGCTGACGCAGCCTTCGATTCCCTCCGCTGCAGGCCAGAGCAGCCAGCTAGACAAAGCCTCTACGGAGACCGCAAAGGAGAATATGAGGAGCCCATGGAGCTTTGGAAGTAAACTCCAGCAGATCCAAGAGACCTGAACTCTCAGAGGGAATAAATGCTCACAGCCCTCTTGGCACAAAGATGTGGGAGGAGGCGGGACATGGCCGAGACTCATCAGGCCATCCTGATAGAGAAGGGAGCGAGCCATGAATTTTCTGCCGTACCTATGTATTGCATCTCTGCCCACCCTGCTCTTCTGAGGTTGGATCTGCTCCTGGCTCCGTGCAGGTAGATTGTTGCTGAGAAGGGAATATTGCAGGTCAGTGAGTCCTGGGCATCAAGTTTTGATTCCAGGAGGACGGGTCGTTAATAAACGTGACAGGAGTACATTGGGAGGCAGCGTGTGCTGGCAGTACCTGGGTCTCCAAGCTGGACAGCACTTTGCACAAAAGGGGATTTTGACTGATGCTGAGGCACACGCGGGTGAGAGAGGAGCACATTTCTGCTGTCTGTAGGTCTGAGCACTTTGTTCTGGAAACACAAAAAGGGCCACAGCTCCAAGATTTCAGAATACCTGGGTTGGGTTTTTTTTTTTTTTTGAAACAGGAGATTTGGCTGGAACTGGGCTTTTCATGTGAAAAAAGTCTCTTTTCCTGAATTGAAATTTCCCCAATGGTAAAAACAAAAACAAAACCAAAAACTTATAAAAACCCTTCCAGCTGCCTGAAGTGTTGTTAGGTGGAGGCAGATACACCCTTGGGAGACTCATGTCCCCTGCTTTGCGTGCAGCCCTTCTGTGTCAGCAGGCACAAGTGTTTCCGCAGAGCCTCTCCGAAGGCAGCCAATGCCCCCAGCGCACACGCTCTGGCGTCTCCCTCCCGACCCGGACGTCCCTCTGCCCCGAGCTCACTTGCTTTGTTAGCGGCGTTGCTCGCAGGAGGTAACAAGTGCTGCCGGCTCCCGGGGTTTTCTCTGGGAGCTTTGCAGGCCGATACGACCTGTGTTATCACCACTCAGCAAACACAGCCGAGGTATCAGTTACCAGGAGACTCTCAGCCTGGCTAATCTATTTTTTCAGCGGGGAAGTTTCCCTGAGAGCTCCGGGGAGTATTTAACTGCCTGCCCTCCCGCTCCAGCCCTGTGAAGAGAGGACTGTGTTGCTCTTTCTGTTGTGGCAAGGCTTATTGAAGGGGTTCCTGCTCTCCCCTTCCTCATTTGGGTGTGTTAAAGCAGTGCTAACAGATTTAAGGACAAGAGGAAGTCTCAGCCTGTGTGAGTTTGTCTATGCCAAGGAGAAGAAAATCAGATGAGTGACCAGTGGTGTCAGCTAGGAAGCTTTAACATGGGGAGAGCTTTTTATTTTACAACCTTATTGTGCCGTTCTTTATCTGGTGAATCTAAACTTTGCCACAATGCCTTCAAAACAGGAATATTACAGTCTTGCCAAGGATGACTTTGAATTCCAAGGATAAACACTCGCCGGGGAAAGTTAGTGCTAGCAGGGGTGGTTTCCCTGAGATCAGTTTGGTGGCTCTGGCAGGTTTCTGGGCTGTCATGAAGGTGATGATCAAACCTGCTGTTTGGAATAGGACCAGGTATAATGAAGGACAAAACTACTCTGAAACACAACCCTAATCTTGGCTGTTGAACGTATCACTAACAAGGTCATCCTCTCTGCCAGGAGAAACTTCTGCCTGCACAGGGCTGGCAGATCCCAACGAAGGATCGAGACATCCCATCCTTGCGGGGCTGAGCTGCCAGCCCCATTCCTGACCATTGTTTTAACTGCTGATCAGAGCTGAGCTACTGTCAACTTCCCTCCCGTGAGCTCCTTAGTGCTGCTGGCACAAGCAATTTCCTTAGCCCTCTCAGCCTTCATTGATACGACACGGGTGGCCGCTGATGCCAGTCCAGACCCAATCCATGCGTGCCCACGGCCATCGCAACCAGAGAATTAACCATGAACCGATCCCTCAACCTGTATTCAGCTGTGAATTTGCTCTTTTTACTTCATCATAACAACCCTAACCCTGCTCAGACCACAAATACTAACGTCACAGCTGCATCCTGCAAGGTTACAGCTGGTCTGGCTCCCGCACAGTCCCCTGCAGTGGGAGGAAAACTCGAGCGAGCAAAGCTGGCCGTAAACTGCTGATCCCTGCCTGTACCAGTCTCATCTTAGCCCCACAGGATTCGCAGGATTCAGCAAGAACCAAGCTCTTCTGTCCCAATAGCATCAGTGCCAGTGAGTCAGGGTCATCCAGTGATGATCCAGTTGACATTTTGGAGAGGAAATAGGCCAAAATGGCCCAATTTGGGAGGATGAAAAGCAGTTGGTTTGGCTCAAGAGCAAGTAGGAGAGTGGAGGGGGAAGGTTCCATCTCTGAAATTATTAAAATGTTTCTGCTTTTTTTGGTTAGAAACCGAGCTTCAGAAATGCTCAAAATATTTCAGTGTATGCTTCCAGAAAAAAAGCATCTTTAACTTTTTGTCCAAATCTTTTTTCCACAAAAGGTTTAAATAACCACAGGTCAAAGGAAGGGTGTTATTTAATCTATTCCTTCTGAAAGTACTGAAAGAAATGCAGAAATTCCAAGGAGAATGGAAATGGAATTTTTCCTTTTTTACAAACCCAATTCTAAACCCTGTGTTTCAGCCCACACCAATCCCATGCGTTTGGGCTGCACTGTGCCCCAGCCCTGAGCAACATGCTCGGCCACACTGCAGGGACCAAGTCAGAAGGACCAACAAAATATCCACATTCCCAATGGAGGGCAACCTCGGTCAGGAGCTCACACAGAGACACGAAATGGATGTCCAGAGAAAAGAAAGAACAGGTCAAGTGCATATGATGGGTCCCCAAGTATTTTGCAGGGAACTTTCTGAGTGTGATGTGTCCTGTTAGGAAACCTCCCAGGAGTAATTGTGTGTCTCCTCTTGGACCTCGGTAAATGTGATAGAAATTTACCACAAGCTGAGCCTCCTCAGCTTGTGCAAGGCTTGAAATAAGGCCAACGTGGCTCAAATTCTGACCAGAGCTGGGAGAAGGACCAGTGTCTCCAGCTGGGTTGTAATTCACCCTCTTGAATCACAATTTTCATCCTGCTGGAGCATGGATTATTTGCAATTTCAAGAGTTTTCTGCCACTTGAGTGAAGTACTCAGCCAGCCAGGCATAGTGCAGCAAGTGTCTGCAAGCGCTTCAGGCACCTCCACCCTCTCTCTCCACCCAAGCATTAATTATTGTTGAACGGGTACTTTAATATTTAATTGCCACCTTGACTCTCTTTTTCATCTCCTCCCTTCTCAGGCGTCTCTGTGCAGGCTGTGCAGGCTGGCCCTTGCACTTTCCCTGGGCTTGGTCTCCAAATCAGCTCCGCACCTTAACCCTGCGCAAGAAAAGCCTGTCTCCCCGTGAGCTGAGCCCAAACCGGACCCATGCAGCATCAGCGCGATGTGGCGCCGCTGGAGTCCAGGAAGAGTCTTCAGTCCAGTTTAGACCTTGGAGCCAAGGTTGGTTTCTGGAGTTTGCTTTTGATTTCTGCTGGCAAAGGGAAGTGAAATGGTTTGCCAGGTTTCACCTGAGCTTGGTTGGGATGAGAGGCACTCACAGGCCTGGAGAACAGACGCTGAATTTGCCACTTCTTTCTTCTTGCATCAGACTGGAAGTGGGTCATGTTGCCACTGGTGTAGCCCCCAAGCAGCCCTGTGTTGAATAATTTTGACTTTTTGTAGTTCACAAGCAGCACATGACCGTATCAAGAGCCAGTTGCCTCTTGGCATGCTCATTTGCAGCTTGCAAAATACAAGTTACAGGCCGTTGGGCTGCCCACGTCCTCCTGGACCTGGGCTGAAGCCGTGGGCTGGAATGGGGAACCTCCCTTGGCCCCTGCTGATGGCAGCTTTCACCCAGTGTGAACCAGTTGCTGTCTGCAGCTCTCCATGCTTTCCCCAAGGACTACATTTCCATAAAAGATTAAAAAAACCTGCCTGACTGGCTGTCCCGGCCACTTTCCACAGCCTGGCACCCTTCCCAAGGCTGGGTCGTGTGTCCTGAAGGCTGGGGTAGCAAATGGGGTCAGCAAACCTGCATTTGACCCTGCTGTGCATGTCTGGAAGCGGGAAGAACTAAGAGGACAGATCCTTTTATCGTTCGCTCGGCTTCAGAGGGCCTATGCTAGAATGACAAGTTATTCAGGAGCAGAAAATGTCAGGCGAGGTGATGAGATCATGAGTTGTTCTGGGTAGGCACAGATCTCACCCACAGGACTTGGGGCACAAACCTGCAGGCTGGGATGATGCACAGGGAGGGAAAAGAGGGGACAAAATTGTCCTCCAACGGGAACAGGGCGGCTCTGGGCGTCCTGGGAGGTTTCTGTGCTGGGGCTACGATGGGTATCACCATGGGAAGGCAGCCCCTTAGTACCGACAGGCAGCTACGCTCTTCACTGATTTTCAGCAGGGCCAAGCTGCCATTACATTCTTTAACAAGCTTTGGTAGTTTTCATTTTAATTGTGTGATACATTCAAACATGAATGTCTCAGCAGCCCTTTGATCGCTATGAGTCTCTCCAGCTAAAGCCTGTTTAAGGTTTCTGGTGGGTCTCTCCTCCCAGTCTAGGGAATATGCTGACCTCGCTCCTGCCTGGCTGGAGGAAACGCCTCAAACGCCTTTTTGTGATGCAGCTGGCCAAAGGACCAGAGCAAGGGCTAAGCAAGGCAAAGGAGGACTTTGCTTATTGCGGGGAAGGTTGCTCTGTGGTTGATAGGAAAGCTGCCTCCAGGCTGCTGGGAAACTCTTCTTGGATGTACCGCACGTTCCATCCCTCCCTCTGTCCAGCAGGCCTGGAGCGGGGTTGGTGCTCAGGAGCCTGGGGCAGCGCGATCTGGGGGCTCGTTGCTGCGTAGGGCAGTGCGCTGGGGCGCCTCTGGGACCCGGCCCTGCGGCTTATCTGCAGTCCCGACAGGCGACAGAAAAGCGGCCTCCCGAGACTGCCGGCCTTCAAGCTCCTTCTGCAGGGGGCTTTTTGGCAGCCGGCTCCCAGCTCCTCCCAGCAGTTGCCGAGTGCCATCTGTTGACTAAATAGTGGTCGTGCAAAAAATGGAGAGAAGCCAAGATGAAGATGGGTGAAGGGCACTTGGGAAAAGTGGCAGGACGGGACTGAGCGGCTTTGGAGGAGTTTTGCAGAGTGCAAAGGAAAAGGGGGGGGTTCCTGCTGGTGGGAAGGCGGGTGAAGGGGTGCCAGGAATGCTTCTCGGGGCAGTCGGGTTTGGGTTTATTGAGGGATCAGCCTCTTTCCTTCTGCCACGAAGGCTGAAGAGAGACAGAGAGGTAACATATGGCCCTGCTGTCAAAATGTCGGGCAATACTTTCTGCAAGCTGCTGAATGCTGTCCTGGAGCAGGGAGGCTGTAGGCTCCTGTTAGATTGGCCCTTTGTGCTGAAACTGGTCACGAGAGGCTTTGCAGCACCCAGCTAGAGAAAGGGACTATTTCACTGTCACGAGAACAGAATGGACAGGTCATTGCCCTGATTTCCTTCCTTTGCCTCAGAAAAACCTCCAGCAAACTTTGCCCTGAGTGGAGAGCAAGGGCTCCAACTAGGCAGCTGGAGGCTGTGCTTAAGGGAGGTCAGCTGAGCCTCTGCGTAGCTCAGCCCCGGCAGGGCCACGCTGCTAAAATCCCCTTACGTCTTCTTGATTCCTCCAGCTTTCAGGCTTCCCTGAAAGCAAGCTGCTGTCCACGCCAGGGGCTGCTCCTTCAGGGGCTGCCAATACTGAGCAAGAGCTGATACATCCCCTTTCTGTGAAGCAGAAACCGCAGAGCCAACCTGGGACACCTACACCGGGTACGCCCCATGGCTCCTGCGCTGAGTGGGCTTCAGAGATGGCACAAGCCAGTCCACAGCTGCCAGAGCACAATAAAGAGCCCAGAATCAGGTCATCCTGCTTATTAAAGGTCTTCTGGCGATTTTAGAAGAATAAAGGGATTAACTCTGGGAGTGGTGGACAAATTCCTGGGTGATTAATTAAGCTGGTTTCTCCAAACGTCCTTCCTGTCGCACATGGATGTAATTATACACTCGCTGTCTGAAGTACTCTGTCAGGTTGCCGCATGTTGGGAAACAGCTGCCACCAACCGCCTGAGCGAGTGGTATTGATGTGCTTCGGCCACCAAGGTGGGGGTGCTCGTGTGAAAAGGATTCCGTCTGTCCCGAGGTCCTGAGGGACCCCGAAATGTCATACAGCCAACGCGCCCTTCTCGCTGGACCAGGAGACTGGGGACCGCCTTGGCTCCTCTCCTTCCCAAGGGGCAGACCTCTGGGTTCTGGCGCTCCCTGGACCGTGGCCCTGGAGGGCCCTTACCCCGAGGTAGCCACGGGCGCCGTGGGAAGGCAGTGTTAATCTTGGCAATGACACTGCACTTAAGAGCAAACCAGAGTTTTTGACAGTTCAGAGCAAGCCCTCAAATTGAGGACAGCCCTTTCTGGCTGTGACACCCAGTATAGGCAAACATATGTGCATGTATATAACCCCATAAATCTCAGCGTGTTTATAAGATTCTGCTTTCAACATCCTACGAGAGTCCCAAGAGCACAAACAGGTCCCCAGACCAACCTGTTCTGCCCCACTGCTGAAGCTGCAGATGTTGCTCCCTTGACTGGACCCTTTTGCCCCTGGGTTTCTGTGTTCGCAGCGTTAGCCGAGCGTTCATCTTCTCATCGGTCTCAGATGACGCTGCAGAAGTAGAGGCTTGTTGTTTATGCCACTCAGACATGGTAAAGGACAGCTGAGGAATGTCAGCTGTTTGTGTTGAGGACAGCGGAGTAGCCAACGCTGCCCTGGAGGGAACTGCAGCTCTTCAGAGACATTAGCAAAGGCAAAGCTATTTTGGGGCTCTTCATGCCTGTTCATGGCACAGCTTGTTGCTGGAAGAGCTGGGCCACAGCATCGATAACAGCAGAGACCTGGGATGCCTCGGCTACGAGGTCTGTAGAAACTCCTTGCAAACACTTTGGTTACGCTTTGGCAACCAGGCCATGGCATGGTCCCTTACCTTCTGTGATCCATGGGTAGCACAATGGACCCTCTGCACTGTGCAAAGAACCTTGGTATTTGGGCTAATGGTGTGGGACTCTGGGTTAACCAGGACTCAGGTGTTAGCAGCATGTGCAGACTCCTCGAGCCCAGGAACGTGGCCACTGTACAAACAGGAGAATGCACCATCACTGGAAAAAAGTGTTTCCATGAATATTGAGTCTCTGACTAAGCCCAGAGGCATCTGCTAGGGCCGACTTTGTCCCTCTGGCCACCAGCCCACCCAAAAATGGGCCATCACTCCACCCTCACAAGGGACTGTGCCAGCTTGGAAATCCAAGGCAGCACCATCCCAGCTCCCCTGTGTTCCCAGGGCAAGGAAAAGCCCTGCGTGGCTCCACACCTGCAGAGGCTTGTCCATCACAAACCTCTGGGCAAGCCCTTGGGCTCTAGCAAAGCTCTTGTGTCTTTTCCCCGATTTTCCATCCACAGCACAGTCTTCACTTTCTTCTTCAAATCTGAATCCAGAGACACTGCCTGGGAAATGGTTTCAATTTCCTTTCATCATTTGAGTAGCTACTAATTAAGATGGGTCTGTCTTTCCCTCTAGGTGCCTTTACTAAGCCATGCTTCCAGCTCCTCTAGTGCCTTGGCCCCTATCTCCAGTAGTTACATGCAGAGGAGGGGCCAAATTCAGAGTTCTTCAAAGTCTTCTGAAGGCCTCCCTTGATACCATGAGGGATTTTGGGTTGATCTTCTTGGGTTTTGTCAATGGTTGACCATCTCAAAGGTCTTAAAGGGGATAGGTACCAGCAGCAGACCTGCACCTTTATTAATGTGCAAATGTAGCAGGGCTCTCGTTAAGGCTGGGGTGTGCATCAGTCCTTGGGCAACAAAATATTCCCGTGTGCTTCCATCTCCCTTTCCCCTCTTGCCCGATCTGAGTCCCTCGGAGGTTGAGGAAAAGGGAGCCAGTCGGCGTTGAAGGAGGACATCGTGCAGGGCCAGGCCGTGGTGCTGAGACAAGGGTTCCAGCATGGCAACCTGAGACCGCCGCAGATGAAGGCAGCCTGTTTTCTCAAAGCCCTGCTCTTTGTGACTCTTCTGGGGGTCACTCTGGCAGCTTTCAGACCAGGACATACTGGGGGGCCCTCTCCATTGTGTGCTTTCTGCTAGTCATGGTGCTGGATGGCAATGCCCACCCCACCGCATCGCTTCTGCTCCCCGCTGAAAGAAAGGCATGTTTTAAAAGCAGGGAAAACATTCCCGGCGAATACTGAAATCAAACAGAAAAAGGCAAGTCCGGCACTTTTTTCCCCATGAGGGCTCTTGCACATACTTGCACTGGCAAGACATTCAGGACCCCAGATATTTTCCCGGTTCCCCGCCAGGCGTGCAACTAGCCATGCATAACAAATAACATGACCCCATGAATGGCCACGAAGTGAAGTCAAGCTGTTTGCCTGATCCATTTTTCATTGTTTGCCCGGCTTTTCCCACTTTGAACAAGGGCTTGTGGCATCAGGAAGTTAAAAGGAGTTGGGAGGGGGGGAAAGGGGGTGTGTTTCTTTTAAAAAGAGAGTGAGATTGGAGAGGAGGACACAGGCACTCAAAACCCTGTCTGTGCTTGGTATATTAGGCAGCCAGTGCTCTTGGCTGGGAGCCCAGACGAGGCTTTTGTAATCAAAACATGATCTTGTATGCTGTGCAACCAGTGCTGAGAAAGGCCGTCTGATGGCTCTCCTCTTTTAGCTCTGCTCTGGAATCCGCCGGGCTTCGCCGCCGATGTCCA
>KL278453.1:20717-61447 GCA_000699545.1 Podiceps cristatus
CCTCACAGGGCTCCCCGCAGCCTCCCCGGCTACCGAAACCTCACCAGGTGTGCCCAGTGCACCCACGCACCCGGGGCGGGTGTAGGAGCAGGCTTGTAGCAGCATCAGGTGAGCGCGGGGCTGGGGCTGGGAAAGCTTCCGAGGCTGGGGGTGATGGTGGGGCGCAGCTTCACCGCGAGCAGGTCCCTCTCCCTGCGCCCGGGGTATGGCTGAGGTGTCCGATACCAGCCCCAGAGACCTCCACACCCAGGGCGAGGATGGGCCAGGATGGTCATGTGCAGCGCCAGAGCCGCAGGGAGGCAATGCTGGCCCCAGAGGACGCTGGCACCCACAAACCTCTTCACCAGCCCTTGGGGACCGTTGATACACCTTTCGTCGCACGCTGGCTGTTTCCGCTTCATAGGGACACAACTCTGAGAGTCACCCACAGGAGCAACATCTGGTTGTAGCGAGATGGGTGATGGTTTCGTTACACTTGCTTCTTGATTGCTCCAAACTTTCCCAGCGCTGTGGGCGATAGGCATCGTGCGCGGCAGCTGGATTTGCCGCAGAGTTCCTGCAGCAGATTTATTGCACAGGGCCAAACGGCAAAGGCGGCAGGCTGGGGGTAGCCTGTTGGTGGTTAGAGTTGCTGTGTCAGCAGAATAGGTATCCAGGCGTGCAATGCCTGCTCAGAGATTTGGGGGTCCTTTCCTCCCCTCCCCAGTCTCCCTTCGTCTTATCCAGCTCTCCGTGTGCATGGAGGAGAGGGAATATGAGATCTCTGCAGCATGCTGATGCCACGCTGATAAGGAGAGCACAAGAACACTGCTTAAAAATAAACCTGCAGTGCCTTGGAGATCTCAGCCTTGCCACCTTGCTCCTCATGCGGACACTAGGCAGAGTCTAGACGATATGGATCAGCTTGCTGCAGTGAGTTGATACTCCTCAGCATTAATTTTCGCTAGACACTGCTGTCACTAGAATTTAAAAAATCCGATTTTTTAATCCCCTGTGGTAACCAAGACGCTCTCTGAACGTAAATGGAGGGGAATCAATGTGCCTGAGAACACCTGAACCAACAGTAGGGAGAGGTGTCATTTACTGCATGCAGCTAAGCAGTGTGTTAACTCTGGAGCCTACTGACAGCCATCAGAGTGGGAGATCAGCTTTTTGCTCTAACTACCTCATTGCTGAACAGAAATCGTAAGAAAAGAAAAGGTCAATTCTGTCACGAAAAGGTCGATTTACAAGATACAGTATTCTTTTTAATGGAGGACCAAGGGGAGAAATGTTGGGGAAAGAGTCTTCCACCTCCCACCCTGTCCAAACAGAAGGAGCGGGTTTCGTCCTGTTGGTGTGACGACTGAGAAGAGCTTTGCTGCTTCTGTTTTCAGGATGCTGCTGTGGATGATGCAGTGTTAAGGAAGAAAGAACAGAAAGATGTTGAACTTGATAAGAAAATCCTGGCTTTGCGGAAAAAGAATGAAGCGCTCATACGAAGATACCAGGTGAGTCTGCAGGTTCTGACCTTCCTCAGCTCTGTTTTGGAGTCCTCAGCTCACAGTGTAAAGAAAACAGTCAGCAGTGTCGGAGTCACTTTGTTATGTAGATAACATTTTCACATCAGGAAGCATCCGGAGCAGGTGGGCAGAGCTCTGCCTTTAGCCACGGCTCCTGAATTGGATGGGAAAGCAAGCTCGCCGACGCTTGCCTTGCTGCTGCAGCATCTCGTCTCACCCTACCATCTTCCTCTATCTGCATCGTACCTTTCCCTTCCCTTCACCTCATATTCCCCTGACTTTTTCCCCATCTGTCCTTCCCAGTGCCTTGTGCTTATCCTCTTGGAGCCATAGGAGGTTGCATCCTCAAGATATTTGGCAGGTTTGTCTTCCCTACCAGGGCAGTGGCATGGGTTGAAGCTCTTCCCTGGCCGGTCCCAGAGTTTCCATGGAGCACAGAGCTGTCCAAAAGAGAGTCCATGAAAAAGGGAGGTGAAGGCAAATCAAGGCTTTGCAGCCTGCTGGTTGCTGCAGCCTTACTCTCTGAATTAGGAGGAAGTACTCCAGCTACACCCCCTGTTTTTTTGATCTTGCCTTGGCCAAGAGAGTCTACCCAGTGGCCTGCAGGAGATATCCAGCCTGGTGTGTATGCGCTGGTTTGGGTGACATTATGGTAACCCGGAGCTCCCTCTGTGCGTCTGTTTACCTTCCTCTACGAGTGTCTGCATACGGCAGTAGAGAGTAGGACAGCCTGAGGGTACTCCTGGCAGAGAGGTCCCCCTTGCTTTGCCTGGGATATTCTCCTGCCTGTGCCCAAGGCCACTTGGCTTTAGGGGCTCTTTAACACTTGCCAGCTGGGTGGGCAGTCTTGAGTTTGACAAAGAGCTGTGCTGAAAACCTGAAAACCCAGAGCACGCTTTGTGTCTTGGCTCCAGAGCTGAGAGACCTAGTGGTGCTCTGGGCCGGGTCTTGCTTAGAAGACATTTCCTTTGATACCACAGAAGCCATTTTGGACTTTTTCTGGTGGCAGCAAAATACAGCACATAGTGGAAAGCTGTGGCAAAAGCTGAATGCCACAAGCAGCTGGGGAGAGGAACTCTCACCCCCATATGAAATGCTGCCCCCCCCCGCCACCACCACTTGCCCTCTAGAAGCAGCTGCCTAGTAAAGAGACAGTCAGATCTCGACCACCTTCCCTTGGCCACAGACGATGCCCTGCTCCCAGACTGGCACAGGGACTATGGGCACAGCCCTCTCTTTCTGCAGGCCCGGTGTGTCTTCTAGCCCCTCCATGTGTCCCATACTCAGTCTTTCATGAGCCTCAAACTGATCATCTTCCCTGCCCGTCAGGAAGGGACCCCTGCACTCTCTGCTTGCTTCCCATTGCATGTGCTGAGACCACAGCGGACACTCTGAGTCGAGCAGAGCTTTACTCAGATGTCTGTGGCACAGGGACAGGTAATGCAGGTCACAGCTGCCTGTGACCCCTTCCAAGGGCACACAGATGGCGCACAGGTTGGTCCACTCCCTCCTAGAATCCATTTAGGAGAAATCCTAAACAGGAAAATAGGCATCCAGGTGCCGGCAGATGGTAAGGATATGTATGTGTTTCAGGAAATAGAAGAGGACAAAAAGCGAGCTGAGCAGGAGGGAATGGCTGTTACCTCCAGGAGACCCAAGCCAGACGGACTCACTATTACCATCACCAAGGCTCACAACGTAAGTGCTGCCTGTCCTTCACCACTGGCCGGCTCTCACTCCAGTCCTGCCTCAGCGAAGTGACATTTCTGAAAGAAATAGCCTCCACAGCAAAGCTTTTTCAGGCATGGGATGTAGCTCCTAAGCCCTCGCAAAAGGATGTAAAAACTGCAGCAATGTGTGCTCAAAGTGATTTTAACTGATCACCAGATTTCCAGCCGCTCCCAGACACCTGTACCCAAGCACGCAGAATTACAGACAACTAAGCAAACATGTGAACAGGCACGATTGGCCATGGATGGGTCCCAGGTGTGAATGTTGCGGCAGATACGTAGGCAGAACCTATGGGATGTACGTCTGTCGTTGGAGGCATCAGGAACGCCTCCGAGGATGCCTGTAGGGCAAAGTCATGGTCTCCTCAGGCTCTGTGAGTGAGCAAAGCAAGTAGCCCTTGGTTGCTCTGAGGCTTCCCACAACTGGGGCTAATGCTGCAAGTCCCAGGCTTCCCTCCTAACTGGACCAAATCTGTGTCTGACAAGCCCTGTCCACCCCTCCTGGCAGCATGGGGCTTGGTGAACCACCCAGCCCGTCCTGCTTTAACCCCCGGGTGAAGTCCTCTGCCAGAGCGAGCGTGGAGCTTGCTGAGCCAGCCCCCGCTGCTTCCGTGCAGTCTCCTGGGTTCTTGGATGCAGGCTAGTGCATTGCTCACTTCTCAGCCACGCCCCGGCCCTTGCTCTTCTCCGGAGGTGCGTTGTTGCACGCATTTTTCTCTCATACAGGACCTGAAAGATGCAATTACCCAGACTGAACACTATGGACAAGATAGCCCAGCCCTCTCGATGGTGAGCACCACCCTCAGGAGCCATCCGCTTGGCTTCCCAGGCCATCTCCATCAGGATTTGGCTTTCCCGATCTAACTCAGAGTGCTGCAGAAAGAGATGAGGATGACATTTGTTTCCTATAACTCTGGCATTTTAGCCTGAAATGTCAGATTTGTAAGTGCAAAGGATTTTCCAGACACGCTGTAATTGTGGGTTTTGCTGTTGAGCGGACAACGAGCCCCTTGTTCCCTAGGAATGTCATGGCACCGCGCCGGGCACAGAAAGCTTCCTCAGGGCAAGGCCTGCCGTCTCCGTAGCTGGCCTCCCTGCTCGCGCCCAGGTGTGTTTGGGGAAGGGAATTGCATTGGTGGGCCGACGGGCCTGGATTTGCTAACGGAAGTGATTCGTTTTCCAGGACAAAAGAGTGGTGAGCGAGAAATGGGGGAGCCCCTGTCCTGCGAGCCCTGGCTTCGGCATTGGCAGTGAGGAAGAGGAGGAGGAGGAGGAAGCAGATCATATGTTCACGTTCAGGATGGGGAAGAGGATGCAGCTGGCTGTTACCATGGACAACAAAGCCAAGGTGAGTGGGGAAGGGGATTCCTCTTACACTTGACTTACAAAAGGGCTTCTGTTCTGCCTCTCATTTGAGCTTTCTGCTCAGCGTGTCCCCCAGTGTCTCATCTCCGAAGGGAATGGTTCCCTCCCCGCTCCTTTTCTCTCATTTCTCAGTCCTTCAGCACAGCCTCAGTCTTCAGCTCGAGTTGCCACGCACTTTCCTCCCTGTGTCTGATTCAAGGGAATCAGCCCCCAGGCCTTGCTAAACCTCCCAGCAGCTCCATCTGGCCATGCGTAGCCTGTTCCCTGCCTGAGAGATCAGTTGCCTCACTGCCCTCCCGGGCCACCAGCGGCTTTGTTGAACTGTGTCACTGTGCCCGGAAAGGGGGTGGAAATGGGTGGGAGCTCAGGCAGGTTTAGCTGCGTTCCTCCCCAGCTATTCCCAGGGAGGCAGTGACGTTTGCTGGTGAAACCAGCATCATTTCTCCCTGTTGCTGTGTTCCAGAAAGTCCTAAATGCAGAATAAGAGAGAGAGTGACACATTGCAGCTGCCAATGTGATGGGTAGAAAATGTGACCTCGTTTTGCAGACTTAATTAAAAATTGTGCGAAAAGGCAAAAGTAATTGAAAATGCTACTTCATTTTTTAAATCCCCTCCTGGGTACTACCCCGTCCCTCGTGGAGTTCGTGCTTCTAGATATAATGATCCTAACGGCAGCTTCGGCACGTCGGGACTTATTTGCCAGGAAGGGTTTGATAAAACTTGGGCAGCATGTCCAAGGAAGGATGTGCCTCTATGAGCTTCACGCTCTTATTTTCTTCCCTTGGAGTATATCTCAGGGGCCTGGTCTTCTTCTCACTGGGGTTAGTGACTTTGACCACCGAGACAAATAGGAACAAGGATGAGACGCGCCCCCTTCTTTGGAGAAATGTGGTATCTGGGTGCACAGGTCCCACCTGTGTGGGAGCTCAGGGAAGCTCTCCAGTTAGAGAGTCTCTGGAGGAGGTTGTTGCTGCAGGTGATATTTCTTGCTGTTGAATATGTTCCGAAAGAACACAAGGGGCCATCTTATCTATTTGTTGGTGACACCAGTGAGATGATGGGAGACACAATGCCCAGGTGAGCGCAGCCCCGCTGTGCTGCCCCTGCCGCTGTGAAGGAGACAGAAAGCCTCAGCTGGCCCTGCGCCTCGCTGAGACGTTGGGCCGGACAAGGTCAGCTCGTGTCTCCGTCGAGGCAGCGCTGGGAAAAGGAAATGGTGGCAGCAAGTGGTGCTCCCCTGGGTCCCCTTTAGGCACAGCAATGTGCTTGGCCCACAATATGAGAGTGGGCTTTTGTGGACGGAGGTCTAAGCCAAAGACATTCCCCAGGGTAATGAAGCAAAACCCCACCCTTCCTGGTGCTTTGGGGTAGGAGTGCTGAAAACCTTGGCTGTAAACAAAAGGCAGAGAGACATTTCTCCCTCTGAGGCAGCTTGGAAATATTTTTCTGATTTTGTGCCTCAAATGCCTTTTCATTTCTGTTTCTCCGTGACCTAGTTACCCTTTCTTTCCTTGAAGAAATAGGCCACAATCACTGTGCCATTTTAAAGTCATTATATGTTACCTTGAAGGAACTAAATCATTTAGGAAATAATGCACCTTTCAGAATGATTTTTCAGGAGAAAGGGACTGAGGCCTCTCGTTTCCTTTGTTCCAGATAGATTACTGGTAGCGCAAACATCCCCTTCAAATGAAATCTCATTCCAGCACAAACAAACCACCTCCTGATGTAAGGGGAAAAAATCCGTTTTTTCTTAGAATAGAGGGTACATAGAAACCTAACCATCCTCATTACTGACTGAACTTTACCAGTGAAATACTGGAGAGTCTCCTCCAAGGTTTCTCATGGCTATGTAGCTCTGCATGGGGAGCTTATATTTGAAGCAATTACATCTGCAGAGTGAGTGGCTCTCGCAGACAGGCTCTGTCCCCTGGAGCCGTTTCCATAATCTATAGCTCAGAATTCAAGTCCTAGATGGGGATTTTTATTAGCACAAAGCACTGGCAGCTAAATCACACTGCTGCCTTAAACTCTGTGCCAGGGCTTTTCAGCATGGCCAATTAATAGACCTCTGGGATTTTTCTGCTGGAAACGCAGACCTCTGCGGAAACTTCCCATACGTTCCCTGCTGTATGGTATATACGTATTTGCTTGCATTAAGCGTCTTTCACAGGCCTTAGCAGCCCCCCAGGGTCTCCTAAGGGTTGGTGTAAAGCACAGCCCAGCAGCTTGTCTTGATTGCAGAGGAAAACTGATTTATTGGTGAATGTTCCAGTGGCATCAATCCAGAACCTTCCTTTAGTTCTCAAAATGGATGAATAGGAAGAGCATGGGACTGCAATGGGTGAGAGGGAAAAATTATTAGGATTTTGGACAAAATTGTATTTGAAATCATGCGAAGTACAAGCTTATTTGTTGCTGTTGCCCTGTTAAGGCATCCTCTGGGCAGCTGAAGATTAGAAGAGGGGAGATAACTTGCTTCAGCTTCCCAGCGAGCAAGGCTTCACCGGGTGTCCCTGCAGAGACTGGCCTGGTGGTCCTGGGATGACAGAATGGGCCACCGCCGTCCTTCCTATGACCGTTGCAAGGTTCAAGCCACAGAGTAGCTGTGCTGCGCAGGAAACCACTTAGACTCAGTCCTAAATATCACAAAGCACTGCAAAGCGAGAAGCCCCAAAGGAAAGGCAGCTGGAAAATTGCATAAACTGGACAGACGTCCAGGGCTTTCCATTGTTCCCCATGTTCTTTTTCCTGACGCTCCTCAGACGGGTATTTTTAATGCTGCCTTTGCAATCTGGGGCATGCCTCAGACCTAAGACGGGCACTTCCCAATTTACGGTTTCTCAGTGAATTCCTGCAAGGGAAGCAGTGTACTTCTGTCTGACAGCAGCTGAATAGCTGGTGCCCGAGTCTCAAATCTCCCGCAGGCCTGTGGAGGGGAAGAGGTGGCTCTGCCAGGCACTGCCGGCTGTTTGGGCCCTGCTCTCTGTTCCCGCTGGCTCTGCACGGGTGCTTTCCTCATCTGACATCCCTCACTTGGGAGCTAACCCGCCGAGGGCCAGGATAGCCTGATGTGGGACAAGCAATCTAGGAAATCACTGATATTCTTAAAATAATAAACAAAGGAAAGAAGACAGCTGTTGGCACGTTGAGCAGAATGTGCCTCCAGGTGACGCATCTGAGCCAGAAGCAATGAGGGGAGCCAGGGAGGGGGGGAGAGGGGGTATTACATAGAAGAGCTGGTGGTCTCCCAGCCTGTACATGTCTAGCTGTCACAGCTCTGTTAAACAGAGATTTAAACAGAGTCTTCCTTGCCATCTGCTCAATAAAGCGTGGTGTTTAATGGCTCTGCAACGTGCCAGCCTTCCCGCTGTGACTTTTAACAGCTAACGGCCCAAGGAAGGTGCCGCCTCCCCGTAAGTCTAGTAGTGCACTTCGGGGCTTCGGTCCTGCTCACCGTGTTGGGGTACAAAGCCCTCTACATTGGTTTTCACGTTTTCAGGTAGCAGCTTTGCAGTCGCTTGCGCTCAGGGCCCCTGTCCCTCCTCAGGAAGGACTTCCTCAGACAGTAAGTGGTGAAGCCATCTTCCAAACATACCCACCCAGCGCTGTGCCTCCTTGGCAAGAGAGAGTTGTGACCATGTTACTTGTCTAAAGGACAGGCCGTCACCACCTAAACACTGAAGAGCTCTAGGGAACAGCTGCTGACTTAAGATAGAATTAATGTTTGATGTACAAGTTATGGATTAATAGCTTGCTATTACCTTGCTAAGCCATCCCTGAGCTTACTTCCTTAATGAAAAAAAAAAAAAAATCTAGAATGCTAAACACCTCTTATCGGTGCCCTGTTTAGGGCAGAGCAAGCCCAGCTCTCCAGTTCCTTAATTAACCTCAGCAGTACAACCTAGGATTTCTGTACGTGCCTGCTCAGGGCTTAAGGGTGGGAAGACGTATTGCCTTGAGTGTCACAGGAAACTCAGGATTAAAATATTTCCTGGGAATAATAACTGTTGAAGAACAAAGCGATGTACAGCTTCAGCACCAAAGTATTTACCAGACTCAAGCAATTCAGTCATTCCAAAGCAACACCACACCATATTTTCAGCCTCTGAATCGTGCTATAAATAGAGCAGGGAGACGGGACAGCAAGCAGTTAAGAGCCTATTCTGCCAGGCGTAATGTGTCCAGCTGCCTTTGGAGGATGTCAGCAGATCTCGGCTCTGCCCCAAATATATTACAGTCATGCAGGACTGGGCCCTGTACCGGAGAGTGTAACTTCAGTCATTCCTGTGGCTCCCGAGAGCTTTGCTCTTACGGTGGGAGAACACTACCCTTTGAGGGGAGCGTTTGCCCGTTGAGGAAAGAGCAGGGCCTTCCTTGAGCTGCGGAGTTCCTGGGTTCCTCAGCTGGAGGATTGCTGCCAGGGAGGCAGATGCTGGGGAAAGGAGGCTCTTTTGGGGGAAATTGCTTTACAGACTGCTTTGGGCAATTGCCCAGGTGCTTTACAGAGCCCTCTTCCCCAAAAGACATGAGTGAGGAAAAGATTTTTAGAAGAGAAGAGGCTGGTGTGGGGAGAGAAAGAAGAGAGGTGCAGTCGTGTGTACACCAATTCCAAAACAGGGGGGCTGTATTTGTCCCTGTTGTGACTCCACTGACATTTCTGGGGCTAAGGCACAGACCCATGATGTGTAGGGGGGCTAAAAAACTGCTCAGCACTTTTCATCCATGTCTCCAGGTATACAAAAGAGTTTAGTTTTCCTTATAAAGGGGAACTGCGAAGCATCACACAATGATGGTTATCACTTCATCCCTCTGGCTGCAGGAGAAGGTTTAGATAGGGAGGCTCAGGTTTTCAGAGCACCTGACAAGATTTGGATTTTCACTACCTTTTCATCGCAATGGGAAGTGTTTGTTCCTATACCTGAAGGCCCATGATTCAGTTAGCAAGCTACCATATAAGAGGTGTCCATTTTCATAGTCTTTAATGGAATAGTTAAATAAAACTACATTTTCCAGTGTTTATCACAAGGTAAGAGCAACGACATGGCCTGTTAGTGCCAACACACAGTAACTTCCTAAAATGACTGTGTTAATACTGTATTTCTGAGCTACTAGATCATCTCAGCATAATTGCTGACATGGCTGAGACCAGAGGATACTCTTGTGGCCGCAGACATTGCCCCATGAACCCAGAGGGTATGGGTAGGAGAGATTTGCAGCTTCAAATTATCCAGCCCAGCTCTGTGGTCTGAAACACAAGACTGAGACAGTCTATTCACAAGGTTAATTTTCCTTCCACCGTGTCCATTCATACTGATTTGCACTGACATAAAGAAAAACCACATTGGTTTCTTCGACTGCAAGCAGGAATCTTATGCTGACTGTTGAAATTCCAGTCTCCAGTTTCAGTGAAATTTAGGA
Organism: Podiceps cristatus; assembly: GCA_000699545.1. NCBI lineage: Eukaryota > Metazoa > Chordata > Aves > Podicipediformes > Podicipedidae > Podiceps > Podiceps cristatus. The sequence goes on from KL278453.1 coordinate 30,737, forward strand.
ATAAAATATGTGAATCATAGAACATAAGCACAATTTGAAATACCCTTTTTGTTTTAAGACACCCTGTGTTTGTATTGGCTAATAGTTCTGGCAAGGGAAACATGTTACCTTTGGACATGATGCGATTCAGTCATTCAGAAGCAGGTGCCACCTAAAATCCAAGGACTTTTGTAGATGCATTGGCAGCAAAGAAAGTTCAGGAAAGCTGTTGGCCTGTGAGTTTCTTCTCACAGTGCTTGTGAGCTTCGTGCTGTGAGCTTCGTGGCTGACTGATCCTGAATTCTGGTCTATGCTACTCAGTTCTAGTTGTATAAAAGCCAGAGCTGCAGAAAATTTCTCCTTGCATATTAAATTCACTACTTGCATACCCCTGCACACATGCATGTGGGCGTAGACATATACAGATGTAAAACCTAAACAAGTTTTACTTCACAAATGAAGCAGGCTACAGACTTGGGCACAGTAATAGAATGTAAAAATAGCTGGGGTGGGATGGGGCCTCTGGAGGTCGCCTAGTCTGATCCCCTGCTATAAAGTTATCTTCCAAGTTATCTCAGGTCGCTCAGGGCTGAGTCCAATCAAGTTCTGAAAATGTCCAGTGATGGAGATTTCACAGCCTCTTTGGAAAACTGTTTTCAAGTGTTGGACTGCGACCATTGTGAGGTGGTTTCCTGTAATTCTAGTTGTACTTTGCCTTGTGGCAGGTTGTGTCTGTTGCCTCTTGCCCTTTCTCTGTGTGCCTCCAGGAGGGGTCGGGCTCTGCTCTCTTCATAACACCCTTTCAGATGGAGAAATACTGCAATTAGGTCCCCTCTTTGCCTTCTCTCTCCAGACTTAAATGCAGCCTCGCCATGTGCATCCTGTGCCCCAGCCCTGTAACCGTCTTGGTGATCCTGCACTAGACTTTCCAGTTTGTCTGTAGCTCTCACCATGCAGTCAGGGCAAACTGGACACAATACTGCAAATATGGCCCAAACAGAGGGCAATAATCACTTCCCTCAACCTGATGGCTATCCTCGTGCTAATGGAACCCAGTGAGCAACTACCCTTCCTCGCTGTTCCCTATGGTCAAGTCGCAGCCCACCAGGCTCCCAAAGTGCTTCTGCAGAGCTGCTCCCAGCTCCTAGCCGGGCCCCTGCCTGTAGCGGGGCTTGGGGTTCTTTGGGGTTCTTTTGTCCCAGGTGCAGCACTTGTCATTTGGTTTTGTTGTCCCTCCTCCACCTCGTCAAGGTCCCTCTGAATGACAGAACGATCCTGCAGCGTATCAGCTTGGTGTCACCCATGAACCTGATGAAGGTGTAGCCTGTCCTATTACCCAGACCACCGAGGAAGATGCTAAGCAGTAGAAAGCAGCCTCACAGCGATACCAGCCTACACCCTCAGCACCCTCAGATGCAGCCCACCCAGTCCCACCTTCTTACGCTGTTGAAGTGGTCCGTAACTGAGTCTTCCAGGGTGCTGAGGGAGCCTTTCTCTGGCTCTGCCGCTCGGTTAGGGGCTGGGGGGCAGACAGCTGACCTTGCCAGTAAAAGACCAAGGCAAAGAAGGCACAGAGCAACCAGTCTTGTCTATGCCCCGTGTCACTAAGTTGCCCACCCCCTTCAGCAGCAGGCCAACAGCTTTCTTGAACTTTCTTTGCTGCCAATGCATCTACAAGTCCTTCTTGCTGTCTTTGACATCTCTCACTTGTTTCAACTCCAGGTGAGCTTTGGCTTTCCTGTCTCCACCCCTGCACGCCGTGCCCTGCTCCTGTAATCTTCCTTGACAGCCTGTTCCTTTCCACTTCCCACACACTCCGTTTTTGCATTTAAGTTTGACGGGGAGCTCCCTGCTCAGCCAAACTGGGCTCTTTCCACACCTGCTCATTTCCTTGTACAACAGGAAGTCCTTCCTTATGTTCTTGTGCCTTGTTCATGAAAATCAGTCGGGTCCTCTGGGCTCCTTTCCCTTTCAGACAGCTTCCTGCAGGATCCTGCCTACCTGTTCCCTGAACAAGTCAACGTCTGCTCTCCTGAAGCCCATGGTCTCTAGTCTGCTGCTTGCCTTCCTTACTGCTCTCGGGCTCCTAAAATCCACTGTCTTCTGGTCACTGCTGCCAAAGCTGCCGTTGGCCTTCACATCTTCAACCAGTTCTGACTTTATTTTAGGAACCAGGTGGTCTGCAGTAATGGAATCGCTTGTAACGTGACTGCAGTGGGACGTGTCATTAAGGACAGGATAACGTGCCCTATTCCTGGGAGGGGAGTAAAGCTAGGATTTCAGAGCAGTTTAGGTTTTGGGTTGAACTTCCTGGCTGTGCCTGGTTTCTGATAAAATCATATCCTTGTTAAGACAGATACATAAACTAAAGCCTTTAAAAGAGCTCTCAGAGGTTACAGGTATGGGGACTTTTCCAGGACATATAGCTGGCTGCAGGTAAAAGTACACCTAAACGTCTGGCTGTGGTAGATGTCGAGGCAGTTGTACTCCATGTTTAAAAGATTGTGTATTCTCTTGGCTATGGGATTTTACTCTCTCAGGAGAAAGATCTTGACACCTTTAGGGATGGCTCACAGATGTTGGTCCTCGGCAGCAGTCGCAGTAGGAGGCTGCCTTGACACAAACATAGAGAACAACACGGAAAGTACTAGAATGGCATTGAACAGATTGGCAGCAGATCCTTGCTTTGAACGCAACATGTGGCTTCACTTATTTCGAGAAAAGCAGAAATAGCAAGGGTCCTACTTGTTCAGAGCTGCAGCTGAAACCTAAAACCGGAGCTGTACATACTCAAGGGAATGTGTGAAAAGGTTCCCACCACATCCACACAGCTCTGGCAGACAGAACCAACGGCAGTGCAGGGACCCTCTCCCCTCTCGCATGCATCAGCCTAACATAAGAACCGTCTCTGCTGAGACAGCAAAATTACACGGATGTGAAAGGAGAATAAACAAGAGACTGAAGGTCTGATGCTGGAAATACTCCAGTACCTCCTAAAACATTTATCATGTGTTAGGAAGCTCTATGACTGGACAAGCAATAAAAAAGGTCTTGCTGACGGCGGCTGTCTGCAGCAAGGCTCCCTCCATGCTCACATCTGCACTTCTGGCAGAGCTGAGTGAAGACGAGGCTAATGCAAGACATCTTGATATCATATGTCCTGGCAAATTCACTGTTGCTTGTGAGACTTCCACAGATCTGAGGTCAGTGTGCGCTGTTTGTTTTTGAAATCAAGTTCGTAGCAACAAAGAGTTCCCAAGTTTCAGTGTTTGTGTGGAGATCTGGAGCTCCTTTGAAATCAGGACTCCAGTATGTGTGGAAGTCCAGGGAGAAAACCAGAGGAAAATATGCCATCTTTTCGAGAGGGAAGCTTCTGAGGTTTGTTCATCCTTGGTGAAGTCGAGTGGAGGAATCATACAGGTAAAGAGAAAGGAAAAAGATCAGAGATAAAGATGGAGATGACTTAGTCTCTCTTTTCCCTGTAAGGCAAAAATAGAAAGGCACATGATGGAACTGAAAGATGATACTTTTAAATGAGAGAAAGTATGTTGTTTTGTACAAAAGATGTGCTCATTTTGTGGAAGCGATGGCTGAGGGCACTGGCAGGAGCTCAGCCAGCAACAAAGATAATTAACAAAATAAGAACCAGATGTAAATCCATGCAGTAAAGTCTTGAACTGATACAGACAGCTGGAAATAATATCTGAAAGGGGTAAACTGCCCTTGTTCAGGGAGTTTATGTGTCAGTTTTCTAAACTATTCCACCGCTGAATAAATCATTCCAGAAATATGAACGCACAATGACTATGAAGAGGATAAATTATCAAGTGTTAATACACTTCAGGGTAGTAGCTGCTTTGTTGGGTAAGGTTGGAGAGAACAAGACTGCTTCCCTTCTCTTTCACCCTCTAGGCTTCTGCTCCAATGTAGCCTCACATGGGACAAGTTGCTCGGTGAGAGGACAACACATTTGTTTCAAAGACACAAATGCAAGGTGGCTCGCCTGTCTAAAACAAAAATGTCAACCAGTGTTCATGCAGCTAAGCATCTGAACAGGGTAAATCCCACCCTACCTAGGTGGTGTTCGGTATCCCTTAAAGTATCTAGGGTGGCTGTTCCATAAGTGAAGATGGCTGGCTCATGCTTCTGTTCTGCCTGGCCAAAATGCATTGCGATTTGGGGGTGGCCACTCCCCTAGGAAGGGCATTGCATGGGGCTCGTGGAGGTGTCATTAGCTCATCCTGTCCTTCCCAGGGCAAGCGGATCGTCAGTGAGAAACGCACCGAGTGCTTCCCTGGCCCAGGCAGAGTACCAGACCTGAGTGAAGAAGAGATGGACCATTTGGTGGCTTTCCGCCGGGGGAGAAGGATGCAGATTGCCATCACCATGGATAACAAGGAAAAAGTAAGTGCATACTGAGTGGCTGGACTGCAATGTTATCAGTGGCATCCACTAGTTCTGCTGGCATGAGACGGGCCATGGAGACAGATCAGGAGCTAGCCCAGCAACAGGACATTGGGAGAGACTATATATTAATCATGTGGAGCTTATCACCACGAAACTCTCTGGCTTCCATCACTGTGACAGAGGAAGGGCTACAATCCTTTCCCTTCTCTGTGCTCCTAGCTAGAGCTAGCAGGCTCTTAAACATACCGGTCCCTAAGAAATATCAGATGCTATTTTGGGAGGATTGATGAAAGCACTGCCAGATATGGGGCATGAATCTCACCTCCTGTCTCCTACCAACTTTGGTTTGGGGCGTTCAGCATACGTTGAGTCAGGAGCTCTGTCCTCTTGACTCACTGCATGACTTAAAAGTTAAAGTACTGGGCAATATCTGCTTCTGACCCAAGTCCTCCTGTGCCTGGCCGTAACCTACTGGGTGAGCTGGCTGAACTTCGTTAATCTTTGAAACATATTTCAAATGCTTCTTCCCAAATACCTTCCTCTTTACACACGCGGAGGTATGTGATATTTTCCTATTTGAGAGTTTGCACAGATAAGTAAGAATGCCGGCAGCAAACAGGGTCAGCAAAGACCATGAAGGAAAACAACACTTAGTGTAGCTGCCAAACACACCCAGGAATGCTGGGAGACCTATGCGGCACCCTCTCTGGGACAGCAGCCAACCATCTGCCAGCTGCCCTCCTTAATCTTCAGCTTCTCCTCCCCCCTAGACTTTCCCTTATGCTCTGAAAGCCCATGTGCTCCTTTCTCGTGGCTACCAAGCAGTGCTCTTGAATGCCATAAACCTCATATAGGCTGCCTGACCGAGCCACTCGTAACTCGCCAGAGGTTCAGGTGGCAGCTGTCGACCGTTTCAGCCTAGGCGTCACGGACACATCCAGCCATGACGGTGGGAGGAGACTGCCCTGACCACGCCTGTGCTGTAGCTGGCCTTGAGGCTGTCAGTGTAATTCTGTGATGTGCAGGGCAAGTCTCTCTGCTTCTGGTCTTGCTGTGCTTGGTTAATACTATCTCTGAGGTCATCAAGGCTGGGATTGTGCTAGGAGAGAGCTTTGGAGTTCAGTCAGCTCTAGCGCTGTAAAAATCTCAAACTTTCAAAGGACAGGAGCAAGTATGCATAATTAATAACTTTTGAGTTTCATTTTGTGTTTAAGAAAATCAGTTGTCAACCCATACATAGCGTAGTACCCAGCCTCTCCAGTCATTTAAAAAACCATGGAATCATGGAATGGGTTGGGTTGGAAGGGACCTTAAAAATCATCTCGTTCCACCCCCCTGCCATGGGCGGGGACACCTTCTGCTAGACCAGGTAGCTCCAAGCCCCATCCAGCCAGGCCTTGAACAGGAGGAGTGCCTAGATTTTGGCTTCAGATCCTGAGCCCTGTTTTAAGTGTATGGACAGCCCTGGAAAAGGTAATATCTCACATACTTTCATTATGGAACATGAAATTTGAGGCTGAGGGTCCATGTATGTGGTTTCGGCAATGCCTTGCTCATATTGGCCCCAAAGCAGTTAGATTCAGAGTGTGTATGAGAGCAGGCCTACAGCTGCACTAGCTTAAAGCCATATCTGCCTACACCTTTTCACACGATCCACTGAAGACGTGATGCTTTGAATCGTAGGCTGGCAAGGAGGGTGTGAAGTCCCTAATGCCTGGCAGATTTGGTGTTGGTGATTCAGCAGAGGTTGGTGCTTTGGGTCTTGCCCCTGGTACTTTCAACTCCCACTGTGCTGCCATTCCTTTAAGCTCATTCATTTAAATTAATTCCCAATGAACGCCATTACCTCCATGTAGCAGCGCAAGGAGCTCACATAACGGTCAACCCTCCATTCCTCACTTGCGCATAGCCACAGTGGTCTCCTTCACACAGCCTGGGCTAGAACGTAATCCCGATAATCCCCAGGAATGCAAACAGCTCTATGCTGCTCCTCCTCAGATACCCAAGTTCATTTAAAGTCTTCCCTTCTTTTCCCCCTTATCCAAACCCAGCCGCTCAGTTGGCAGAGGGCAGGCCCGAAGCCCGGGCGCTCTCGTAGCAGCAGCGGGCTGTCAGGGAGGCCTGCTAGGCGCTGGACGAGAGCCTGCAGTGCTCGCGTCCCCAGGGGAAGGCCTGAGCAGAGCCGTTTGGTCCCTTCACACCTTGGCTGAACAAGAGAAGCGTCTCTGTCAGGAGCACAGGAAAGCCACGGGGGCCTCATATAACTCTACCTGTAAAACAAGACTACTGAGGAGCAGTATATGCCCTCAGCATTGCGTAAGACTGAAAAGAAAGATTAGTTTTGCTTGGTCACCTGGTCTTCTGGCTGGACAGATAGCCCGGCCCAACGGCACTCTTGGACTAACCTCGCTGGCAAGACCCATTTAGCCACAGCATCATGCTTCTTGTTGGCACCGAAAAATTGTCCCCTGCTTCCTGTTGCTGAGCTTTGAAGCGTACCTCCCACAGCCTCCTGGAATCTGACAGCGAGCAGAGGGGGAGCTCTCTGCTCCCCGGAAGGCAGGCGGCTTTCGGGGACCACTAGCTCTCCCAGCCTGCACAGGAGGCAGGGAGCAAGCACGGGGGTTGCCACGGGGCTCACCTCCCACAGCTGGGAAATAGAGGGGCCGGAGGAGCGTGTTAATGAGCTTATTTTAAAAATGGGCTTTCGTGGGACTATTTGTACTTTGGATTCCTCTTATAACTTAGAAAAAGATATAAAACTGTTTGTAACTCTAGTTTTCAGTACCTGTTACCAGCTGGATGCGTGTCAGAGTCCAGCTGAGCTCAGGAGATTTCCTTGCTCCCGGTGATTTCCCTAGACTGATCAGGCCCTGTTCCACCCCTAGTTTATGAAGATATCTCCATATTGCCATTTTCATTGTGTAACCTCAGAAAAACAGCTACAACCTCCAGGACAAAACCCAGCTCTCAGCACCTTACGACGTGACAGAAGGATGTGGCTGTAAGAGGGTGAAATGGCTGGATTTCAGTCACCTCTGCAAGCTCCTTTCTTCCATCCCCACTTGGTCACGCTTTTCCCAGGATCGGTGACAGAAGCAGACAGGGTCTGTAGTGACGGGTCATGTTGGCATCTCGCACATCAAGCCACCTTGGGCTGGTTGAGTCGAGAGAGGTTGGGTCTGGCCCACCCTGTCACTTCAGCCGTTCCTAAGCTGCGTTAAGGATCAGTGTTTTAAACAAACGCTTCCTTTTGCCGGTAGCGATAGTGCTTGAAAAAATGAAAACAGGCAAGTCTGTCTTACATGCTGTGCTTTAGAGTGATGTGCGGCTCCGAGAGACTCTGGAAGACTGCAGTGCAGAAAGCAGGTCAGAGTCAGCAATACCAAGCGTACAAAACACTGTACTAAATAACTGCCGCCTGCAGAACTCAGTGCCTGTCACAGGGATCTTGAATACAGCAATTCATCTTGGAAATGGAGGCCGAATCCCACCAGCAGTGATGGGATCACAGCACCCACAGCCCTGGCTTCAGTCCCGCCATGCGAACAGGGTTATAGCATGCCCCTGCCGTTCCAGCTGTGGTGACGGCAAGCGCGGGAGCAGTGCTGAGTGGCTCAGCGCTGCATCACTTTGGGAAAGTGGATAAACAGGGAAACCTGCCCTGGGGGGCTCCGCAACCCCGAGCCCCCCCAGCCCCGCAGCAGAGCTGGGACCTGCCCTGTGTGGGCCGTGCGCCAACAGGAGCGTTAGTGCAGCAGTGTTTGCACCGACACTGCGTGGTTGCAGCAGCCAGTGGCACAGCATCGGGGAAAGAGCAGAAGACCAGGGATGCCTGCAGTCATCCCTCCCCTCCTGTACTCACCAGCCCCCAAGTCAGAGGTCTCCTCTGCCAAGAGCAGCATCTTTCTCCTTGACAGGTTTTTTCTTGCCTGAATTCTAATTTTTTATTTTTTTGGGTCCATCTAAACTTTATCCTCCCCATCTCCAGCCAGGAGCTGCAATGTTAAGTGTCTTGAAACACGCCTGCCTTCTTTTTCTTCAAACTTGTTACCCGAGAACTCCACTTGACGTTTCGACGTCACGGGAAGCAGTGCATAGATCATCCCCTGTTCACTGTCCCAAAGCACAAACGATTTTATCGACCCGTTTCACGTCTCCCTTCAGCCACCTCTTCTGCAGGCTTAAGAGACTGACCCTATTTAGACATGCCTGGTGAGGAAGTAGTTCTATATTTTTGATCACTCTCATTGCCCACATTTGTGCCTTTGTTATTTTTACTATATTCTTTTAATACAAGACGACCAGAACTGTACATGGTGTTCAAGCTGCGGGCTCTTGTAGATCTACTCAGTCTTATAACAATGTTTCTGGCTTGTTCTCTGTTCTTCTAGCAACTTTGCCTTTTCTTTGCTTTTTTTTTTCTAAATAATTGAGCTAACATTTTCAGAGAACTAGTCGCAATAACACCAAAATTTCATTCCTGAGTGTTACTCATAGTTCAGTCTTCATTACTCTGTGTGTATATATAAGAAGGGGCATTTTTCTCCATGTGAGTTATTTTGTGTTATTGATATTGAATTTCATCTGTAATTTTATGATGCGAGCATTCAATGTCAAGAGATCTTTTGCAGCTCTTCCCTGGCAAATTACATTCTTTGCCTTGGATGATTTAGTATCATCAGCAAACTGTCATCTCTCGTTCAGCTCCTTTTCCAGACCATTTATGAGCATGTTGAGCAGCACATGTTCCAGTGGTGCACCCCTGCTAATTTTCTGCCATGGAAACTGGCATTTTATTGCCACTTTTTGTTTTCTATCCTGTAATTAGTTGGTAATCCAAAAGAGAAACTTCATTTTCATCCCCAAATTGGTCAGCTACTGGGAGAGCCTGATGGGGTATCAGCGTTGTCGTCTGAGTAGCTGTGTGTTAGGAGCCGAGCTGAGACCCCCCATTCAAGGATTAGCTTTCAGCCTCCCGTATTATCCCAGCAGGGTCCCTCCTTTGGGGTTTTTCCCCTCATGCCCCAGCTGTTCCCCACTCATTCTGGGTTATTTGTGTCCTCCCTCCCACAGAGGCCTGGGGTGCCTCAGAGAGAGGATCACATCCATCCCTACCCCTTCGGTAACATCCCATAGCCTGGCCACTGTCAAATTTGCCTCCTCCTCTCTGCACTTGCCAGATTTATCCTATTAAACATTTGTTGGGCACCCTTGTTATCCTACATTTCTCTCTTGTTTTATTCATGATGAAATTCAGTAAAAAGAAAAAAACAAAACAGAAGACTCCCATTCTTGCCGCCCTTGGTGCTCCTAGCTAGCACCGCATTGTCCGTCCCAGACCACATCGCAGCTGGCAGCACGCAGCTGGGGCAGAAGCTGCCAGAGAGGAAATGCAAGGCTAAAAGAAGCTGTTCTCATGATTTTCTTTTCCAAAACAGCCCACTGCCTTATATTACCCTGCCATCTTGAAGCTTGTTTTTTCCTACCCAGTGAAAGACTCTTTCACTCCTTGTTAGCACAGCGGGCTGGGGACACCAGTTTGTCCTGTCCCCTTGCAGAACGAATTAGCCTGAGCACATCTCTCTACTGATGTACCTTCACAGCCTCCAGTGCTGCTGCTGGCTTGGAGGTGCCACATCTGGGACCTTTCGTCCCACCTCTGCCTGGCTGCCCCTAAATCTGCAAGCAGGGCTGGGGATAATGCCTGAAGTTTCACACCAGTTTTCCTAAAAAGCCACTCCATGCTCTGGCAGTGTTTCAGGATCATTAATACATTAGAGCTGCAAGCTGGCAGCCCAGGACCAGTGGAGCACAATGGTTAATTAGCAGGTTACAAATCATCTTTTAAATGGATAGTTGATAGGGCTTCAGGGCTTTTAAATTGTCTTTTTATTAACAGTTTCCCAGGATGGTATATCAGAAATGACTGTTGGCAATCAAGAGGCACAAAAGCTGCTTTCAGGGACTTAACACAGCTGAGTTTGACTCCCGTGCCTGCATGGGAGAGGAACCAAACCTGTGGCAGGAGAAACACTTGCTTTTTCATTGCAGGTGGGAGGAGAAGATAGGCAGAAAGGGCGGCTGAAGAGTCTTTAAATCCCTTCAGGCAGCACAATTAGTAGGCAGATTTTTCAAAAGAGTTAGGAAAAAATATCCTCCCATGTACTAGTTTCAAAAATCCTGCCCCGTGGGGGATCCGAGTACTGGAAAACCAGCTCTAAGCTCTTAGAAAAATCTCCTGCAGAAGAAATGCCAGTTCTGGTGCCAACGTGTGCCTGGAGAAGTGGGTACCAAAAGGTTAACATTCCATATCTCTTGGTACTTATTTTTAAAATAAGAAGACAGTGAAGTAGCCCAGAGACGTTGAAGTCTGTCAGAGCTTTTGGTTTGGAGAACTATTAGTACAAAACAATGCTTAACGTGGCTGGACAACAGCATCAGCATTGTCACCCTTGCACATTAACAGTAGGTGGGTGTAGGTGTGCCGGGAGGTCAGACAAACCCAGCATTGGAAAGCATTTGGGATCCCAGGGCTGTGTCCTGTTTAGGGGCCGGCTCTGCCCCACCCCAGACTGTTCTGCGGCTGAGAAATTGAGAATCCTTGCATCAATCTCAGGATAAACAAATGTAATCTTCTCCGTCTACTTTAGGTTTTTGTTCCCTCACATCTCTTCCCCTGCTGTGCAGGAACAGTTAAACTACAGGATGATAAGGTCATTGTCATATTTCATAATTTTGGGGGCGGAGAGGAGGAGGGAGGAGAAAAACATGTTTTGCTTCCCCATGGCCTGGGTGTGTCATAACACATAACGGCGGCTCTGGGGCAGCACGGAGCAAACGTGAAAATCTGCTCCTCAGCCAGTGCAAAAGCAACGCTAACCACGTTGTCTTAACTGCATAGTTCAGACCTGCTTTCCTGGTAGAAAAGAACTAGATCTTTTTGGTCCTCTCTATTTTCCACACTGCGCCTTGGGAAGCAGAAATAGAAGCAGAGTAAGGAAAAAGGCAGCCTGGCTTTGAGTGAGGGTGTAAAAGGATGGAGAGTTGTACAGCGTTGCTGTGACAGAGCGGTTTGTGGTGTGCTCCGAAGAGCTAGTGCCTGAAACGGGACAGCCTCCGGGGTGCAGGTCTCCGGCACTGCCCAGCCACGCAGGAGCTGCCTCTTCTCCCGTGTCCCTCAGCCGGGCCGTCCCAGCACGTCCTGGGTGCAGGGTCGCTCTTCACTGCTCCTTCACAGAGGCAGGGCTGAAGTCCAGCTGCACGGGGCTGCAGACAGGCAGGGGCACGCTGCTCCCCCCGCAGCTTACGCACACCCTGGCTCAGTGTTCCAGCTGTGCGGATGCTCAGGCTTTCCGGTTCTCGTCTTCGGGGACACAATCGGGCATTGTAAAGGGTCCAAACCGAATCATTCTTTCATGAGCTTGCACGGGAAATATGCAGACTCGGATGAAACAATAAGCACACCCATGCAGCTCTCTGCCTCAGTTTCCCCATCAATTATGAGCTGTCTTTGGCATTTCTGAGGCAATCAGGGCTCCGTCTCTCCTGTCTCTCCTCCCACACAAGGTTTCCCCCAGGGACGGAGGGGCTCCAGCTCTCCTGCAGCAGCTGGCTCCTTTGTACTCTTTCTGAGATGGTGAGTTTATTTTACTGCTGCTTTAAAGACTAAACACCCATCTGCACCTTGCTCCCAGCCAGCCTCCTCGAATAAGCAAAGTTTCCTGCTGGTTTAAGCTGTCTATAAATGCAAGGTCTCAGTCTGGGCTGCAGAGTCTCGTTATATCCCTTGCTACTGGGTTCTTCAAACGGGGCTACAAGAGCCGTTGACTTCGAGCCTGGAGGGAGCATTTTTGGTTACATAAGTTTTTGCAGCAACCTTTTGAAATAAATACCCAGTATCAGCTTTCACCATATCCTGGACCATTTTGCAACAGGCCAGGATATGGTGAGGGGTGGCTTCTCTGAGCACAGACCCCTCTGTATTTCTTCCCAAAACTTTGTGAGAAATCCTAGGATAATACAGCCAACATCTTCTTCATCGTATCCAAGGATGTGTTTATACACACTTCCACCTTTGCTGGAGTTTCACCAGCATCACACCAGTCAGACCAGCGAAGCTGTCGCGTACTGAGTGCAACGTCCACGAGCACTGGCTGTGTGGCCACACTTCCCACCTGCCTCAGATTTAGCACATGCAGACAGTCCCCAAAAAGCTCGGTCCCTGCACGATCCCACCGGGTGTGTGGGAACCGGCCGCAGTGGGGATGAGTCGCCTTAGGGGGCTGGGCAGAGCCGGCAGGCATTGAGGCTGGTATCCCCAGTTTCCCGCATCCAGCCCCATAATGCTGGGCCAAACCTAGGGCTGGCAAATGACGGGAATAAAAGTCCTGTTTGCTGCCTGGGTTGGACCTCACCGCACTGACGCTTTCTCGAACGGCTGAGCTGGCAGTTTGTGCTGCGACTTCCCTCTTTGTGTTTCAGTTTTGCTTGACGGTGCAAAATGGCAGCATGATAATCTCAGCCCCACACACACCCCGGCCCGTAGTGGATCAGCCGGGAGGGGAATTTGGGGAAGCCTCGGCTCTGCCGGGTGTGAGGGGGCCTGCTGGGCTGCTGTACGCCGCAGTCTCTCCGCTCGCAGCAGCACTTGTGCGAGGCAGCCCCAGGGCTGCCATGCACAGTTACAAAACAGGGAGGCGGCCGTGATAAATGCTGTGCCACCTGGCAGTCGCCGTGCTGCGAATCACGTGCTACGGCAGTGCCCGAGTGGGAGTGGGAGCCGCTTTTGGAGCATGCGGCCACCCCAGGGCAGAGCGCTGGGCAAGCACCAGCCCCCTGCCCTGAGGGGCTCAGCAGCGTGGGGAGCAGGCTGGTACCCTGCCCTCACCTGCCCAGCACATGCGACGGCGAGCAGCCCTCCCCGCGGCACCCGCCAATACTGTCTAAGCGGGGCTGAAAGCCTTTCTTAAAAGATATTTATGCTCCACAGGCTATATTTTGCTAAGACCCACCGTGATCCCACCCTGGCCTCTGCCATGGCTGTGTCCCACGCAGGGGCAGAGAACTGCCTGGCCCGTGGCGTGCCTCATGTTTAGTGTCTGTAGTTCATTAAGACGGAGGCGCTAATTTTCACCTCCTGCCAGGCCGGGGGTTATCGACACTAGAGCAGAGCTTCCCAATCTGGTAGCGGCATCCTAAACCCAGTGGAAGCAAGGATGGGCCCAGTAGAAGGGCATTGTGTTTGACGGGGACAAAAATCATCCAGCCTTGCCATGCTGGCTTCCAGCTGCGCTTTAGGCAGGCTCCCAGCTCTCCTACAGTTGAATTGAAAGCTGGGCCTTTGGCCAAGGTACCTGAAACTTGGTCTGCCTCGGAAAGAAATGGGACCGTACAGAATACCCCTCTGCCTCTAGCTCGTGAGGAGGAGGGACCCATGGGAACACATCTCTTTTTCTTGCTTTTCTCATACATCCCGTACCTTCTGACTTCTTTTTTTCCACATCAGTTTGATTCAGGGCCCCAGAAACCAATCTCTCCTCTTTTGCTGACCTTTTCTGGGCAGTTCTTACGTGTCCTGGTAGGCACAAGGTCAGGCACTGGCTCCCCTGCCAGGAGTTCTTGCTTAATCCTTGAAATAAGTCCTATGTCTGTGCTCTTACAGGCAGAGGAGAGGAGAACAGCAGAGAAGAGGAGATCAGACAGTGACAGAGGCCCAGAAAGCGAGCACAGCCGGAAGGTGAGTGGGGCTCCCTGTCCCTTTGGGGGGACCCTTGTCTTGGAAGAGGAAACCGGTAGGATGTGCCTCCCCACCAGGAAGAGTTGCCTCAGGCCTAGAGGAAGCAGCAGTGTGCTCTGAGGTGGTCCCGGCTGTTCATCCCTCTCGTCATCCAAAGCTGTGCTGAGCAGCTAACCCGCCCCAAGCAAAGCAGGGCTGGAAAGAGGTGTCAGGGGACCTGCCCTTCGCACCTTGGCGTGGCTGCTCAGGTCCCTGGCACAGCAGCAGGGATGTCACGAGGGCTGACGTGCTCTCCCATGTGGCACCACAGCCCTTGCTGGTTTCTCTCCCCAAACCATTTACTTGTGGGTTGGAAGGCTCAGGCCGTATTAGCTACAGCTCCTCACTTCAGCAGAAGCACAGTAGGATGGAGGTAAATTAAAACACAGGCCTTCCCACTGACTGTTTAATCCAAACCCTGGAGGACACGCTGGCTCCCCCGAGCCTGCAGATGCTCTTAATTAATGGAGCACAAATTGAATAGCCCCACCTCAGTGTGATTCATTAGAAGGACACAGATGGGCTCTTAAACATTAATTCCAGCTGAGCCCCCCAGAGCAGAAAAGGGGAGCACGACAGCCCTGGGGTCCAGCTAACCACAGCTATGCTGCAACTGAGGTGAGCTCCCGCTCAGGGACCAGCTGCCACCACTTTGCGGGCCCCACAGCCACCTCTGCATCTACCCTCGAGCAGCCTCCGTCTTCCCCTCGCTTTTGGCTTCCCCTTTGCTAAGGGTCAAGGTGATGGTGCAGGGCACTTCCCTCCTCCTCCCGCTCTGGCAGCTGAGCCCTGCTCAGTCACTGCGCGCTGCTCAGATCTTGTGCTTTTCCTCTCGGGTGCATCAGGATCCGTCGTGGCAGTGCCCGCTGTGCCATGGGGCTGGAAGCTGTGGGGAGCATCTCTGGGCCTCTGCCCCAGCCCAGGGACCAGTGCTTGCCCTTGCTTTGCCCTGGTGTGCCTGGCCTTTCTGTGGACCTCATCTCTCCCTTCTTGGGGAGGCAGTCTCAGGTCCCCCAGCTCCTGCACGCTAATGAATGGAGGAGCAATTACTGCCACCCCATCTCCGGCCCACGCAGGTGGGTCTCCTTGGTAACAGGGCTTTCAGTCACTCCTTCCCTGCTGCTCAGCTTTCATCAGCGGTGCAGTGCTGAGGAGTTAATCCCTGTTTGGGGAAGGGGGTGAGGGTGGCTGGCGTGGAAGGGCACGTGTATGAAGTGATGGATTATCTGCTGGTAATGAGCACCCCAGGACTCGGCTCCGTGCTAAGCTATTAGCTACGGTGCTGCTTGACAGCACACCAGGGCTAGTTGGCTCCTGTTTCCACCACATCCATTAACCTGACCACAGTGCTCCATCAGCTCTGAACTAGCTTTTCATTAAGCTTTAAATTTTTGAACAGTGGCAGCCTTTGAACTAGTTGATCATGAGGAGGAGTGATAAACCAAGAGGCTGAAAGCAACAAAGAGCCCCTTTGCTTGAGGATGCAGCTCTTGGCACTCGCAGTACCACCAGTACCAGTGACTGTGGGCTCCCCTGGACGCCTGGCAGTCACAGAAGGCTGCCTTCCTTCTCAACCCTGTCAGTGTGAAGGATTCCAGAGGCACAACTTTGATTTGAGCGTCCTAAAGTCTTCAGGTGGGGCGATTCATCAGCCCGGTGCATCTTCTATGAGAGCTCAAACTCTGTTGGGAGATGTTGCAAGCACTCCAGGAACTAACTATATGTCATAAGTAAACCTTAGCAAAGTGCCTCTTCCAGGAAAAATTGAGGACATTTGGTTTTAAAACCTTCAGGTGAGCAGGAACACAGCAGGTGAAAGCCGCTGCCTAATTCATGCCTGCTGTTAAAGTGAGTGCAAATACAAGCGGGGTGAACCAATCCTGTGCCCGTTTGCACACAGAATTGCAGGGGCGTGCTTTAAAAGTTTGTCATCAGGGACTGAATATCTGGAATGAAAAACTAAATCTTATGGCAGCTGCTGCACAGATCAGGAGGTTAGATATTGCTACGAGAACCAAAGAAACTGTTTCAGGTTAGGGAAACAGCAGTGAAGCCCCATCTCATTCAGGTGACAGGAATGTATCCAGATGGCGAAACCCAGGGGTTTACGTGGAAACAATTTTAATCCTTCAAAATGTAATGCTAGTCATGTAGTCTGGACTAAGCAGAACAACTTTTCAGAGAGACACCACAAATTATCATTATCGTTGTTGAGTATCCCTGGGAGGGAAGGGTTGCTTGTCCCAATTTGGCTGTGCATTTGCAATGTGACTCCAAGCAAGCCATGAAACTTCTGTATGCCTCGGTTTCCCTTTCTTTAAAGTCAACCAACCCTGGGACCAGTATTTTTAGTATGGGTAGAGCAGAGCCCTTCCGTATGCACATCACTTTAGAGAGAGAAGCTGACCTTGCCGCAAGCTGTTTTCAAATATTACTGAGCATTTCTGGGGGTGACAGTACAACGTACGGAGAATGCAGCTGTTTCAGACATTTTCATTGACAAGAAGCTCTTTCGCCTCCACTAGGACGGTGGGAAGTCAGTGCAAAAGAGTCCCGGAGACCTGAGTTTCCCCATGACTGGACGGGAACGCTCGGAGTACATACGCTGGAAGAGGGAGCGAGATCAGATTGACCTGGAGCGACTGGCACGTCACAAGAACGCGAAGGGCGAGTGGCGACGGGCTTGGGATGTGGAGAAGTCTGAGCACATGTAGGTCCTCCACTGTCCTGGGGTGGTTTGTCTGGAGCAGACCATCTAGAGCCAGTGATGAGATCTTGTGCAGATATTTATTGCTGATCAAATCCCCTGCTGTCACATGCCTCTCCCTGACCAAATCCACATTGCTGTCTCTTTCTCTTCCTGACCATGTCTGTCAGTGGGACCAGATATCAGAGCGATTCTCCTACTTTTTTTCTGACATGAGGTCTCCTACCCTGATAGGAGATCCTGTGTGCTGACAAAGATTGCCTGCCTTTGGTCCCACCAGGACATGGACTGTGGGAGGCAGGGGAGCGTGAATCACTGCTCAGTCTACAGCTGGAGGGTCCTCTCCATCTCCACGTGGACAAATCCAATGGCAGGAGGGTGTAGGTGCTCTTCTAGAAACAGGGAAGGACAAACTTGCGTTGCTAGACCACAGGTTTTCTCACTGCCCTGCTTGTTTCTCATGTTCAACCACAGGAGAGGCCAACATGCCCAAATCCTCCACACCTCATAAACAGCCCGTTCAGGCACTGCGGTGTGAGGGGATCACCTCAAAGGGCTGCCTATATGATACGGGGGAAATGCTGGGGACAGCAATGTGGGAGAGCACTTCCCTGCTCTAAACCCTGTCCCGCTAACTGCTTGTTCAGCTGGGTCACACCAGCTGGAAGGCTCTGGAGGAGGGTGACTTAGCACCTGCAGCAGGATAAGGTCTCGATAGGGTGTGGTGTGAGGGTTTGCTGATAAGAGTTTGTGCAGGGCAGACAGATGGGACAATCTTTCAGCTGAGGAAAGGGACCAAATGCATAGATTCCCAGTCAGAGACCGCCGTGATTAGAGGCGCACTGACTTAAGTGGGGGCTGAGTGTTGCTGGCAAGACAGCTCTGAGCCCTACTGTTCTCCTTGTAAATCAATTTTTAAGAGAAAAGCCATAATACAAACCAAGCAGGATTAGAAACCAAACGAGTCCGATCCACAGGTCTAAGCTGAGATGACAAGTGCTGAAGCCGTTTCAGATTGCGTTTAGAAGCTTGGGACGCTGCGTTTGAGCCTTGTACCGCTACACTACGGGCATCTATAGGCTTCATGGATGCTCACAGAATTAAGCATATACCTATGGGTACTGATGTAAAGGTTTTGGAGGTTCTCCTTTGGGGTAGAATTGCCTCACAGCCTCACTTCTCCTGGTTAGTGCATGCAGTTTCAGCTCCTGCTGATAAAGCTGCACGTATTTGCCGGTAGGTAGGTGCAGAAGGGCCGAAGGCTGGAGCCTGCGTTGTCTCGAGGTCTCCTGCCCACGCTTTTGCATACTGGAGGAGAACGGTCAGGTCTGACAATGCCTGTTTTTAACCTGCAGGTTTGAAGAGGACTTTGTTAAGGATGGGGAGCCAGCCTTGGATAATCCCAGCAATAAGAAAGGTTGGCAAGGGACACCCAGACTCTGTCCTGACGCTAGCGAATGCTGATCGTGCGAATCCCAGTGCCACAGCAGCTGTCGTGGCTGTCAGTTGTGAAACTCTGCTTTCCTGGGCAAACGCCTCTGAGCGCAGTGTTGGGGTCTCAGCCCTCTCTGCTTTGCAGAGTGCTCAGGGGATGGGACTTGAGCGTCTGGGTGCTAGTGCTTTTTACCTTCCCAGGGAGAGCAGTGGCTTCTGTAACCTTGTGCGACACAATGTGGAGGCTTGGCACTGCCTCCTTTCCCAAACACTGGTTTGAGAGGCAATCCTATTCCAGAGCACGTCATCTCTGAGCCCTGTGGCACATGCTGGCTTCTTTACTAGCATAAGTCCATCACGACTCCTGTTTCTCAGGAGATGGACTGGCAGAACAAAGCTTTCCCTTGTGACACCCTGTTTGACCGTCAGGCTGTCTGCTGTGTGTCTGTTACAGAACCTCGCTCACTTTTGTGCGTGCTTTGCTTTGTCCTTTCAGGGGGAAGAAACGCAAGGAAATTCCAGCACAGGTCCTTCCCTCCCAACGGGAGAGGTGAGTAAGAGCAAGCCTCACGGCTTGGTTGCGTCACCCCACTGAACGTCAGCACCTCTGATGAGCTCTCGTGGAGAGAGTTTGCTCCAGGCACTCTCACAGATTTTGTCCCTTTGGGGGACATACCCGTGGCTGCTCTCGTAGCTGTCTGGTATGGTCTGTGCTGCGTGGTGAGGGAGAACAAGTCTTCCAAGAACAGCACTAGGGAGAGCGTATCCAAGGAATAAGATTTAAAGTTAGAACTGGAATTTGGAATAGAAAATGCAGAAGAAATATCCCTAAATTCTCAATTTGTATTATTACTTTAGAAGATATACATACAGTATGCAAACAGCTTCAGAGGCTTCTGCCTCCAGGGGTACTTTCCAGTGACACAAGGATGTTGGCCCCTTCAGTGGTCCATCAACTGGTTTTGCCTGCTCTTGCGTGGCATTTCCAACCCATCTTCTAGGTGGAGGACAGCATGGAGTGAACGTGAGCGATCCTGCCCCGAAAGCAGTACCAGCAGTGAGCAGCCGAGCCAAAGGAAAGGACAGACTGACTGGCAGAGCCAGAAGGTAAGGAGGCTGGCCACAGCGCTGCGAAGTGGTGGTGGCAATACGCGCGTCCGGGTCTAATTCCTTGCCTGATTGCGAAGAGGGAGAGACAAAAAGAGATACCGTTACACAACAGCATCTTTTCAGATGAGCTGACATTGGCCGGGACCGTGCCTGGCAGGATTTTGTTTAGTGGTACTTGTGGGGCGCATCATCGCTGTACTGACCCGCTGCATCGCTCTGCAGAACGGCCGGGGGCAGGGGTACTCTGTGACCAGCTTTGGGTAGCGCTGGCGTGCGCCCAGTGAGCCTTCAGCACATCCTGCCTGCTTCCAGGCACTGCTGATGGCGGGGGGGGCAGCCTCCAAAGAGCTCCCAACCGAACCAATACGGATTGGGATTGATGCTGTGGTGCAGGTGTCTTTCCTTCTTTAACAGCCGCTCTTAGAGATGCGCGGAGGGAAGTGGCCTGCTCCTGCCAGCTGTGGGCAGCACACAGCAATGTAGTGATGTGCACAGACGGAATTCAGAGTATCAGCAAAGCTAAGTGCATTTTCCAGGTTCGCCCACGTCCTCCCAGGGCCCCCCCTCCCCTGCTGCTCTCCATAATTAAATTTCAGTGCAGGCTCCAGTTTCCTGGAGCCACACTGACGGTTTAATAACAGTAATCGTCTTCACAGCACTGCCATGCCCTTTAGCAGGCAACGAAAGGATGAAGAGTCGATTACGTACCCCAAGCCTCTTAATTTATTCAGAACACAAACCCATTCCAGTAGCTTTTAATGTCAGCGTTCCTCAGCCACCCAGGTCTGTTATGACCACGCAGTTAAGCAGACAGATATGTGCTTCGTAGGGGTACTCGCAGCGTTACCCAGAAGGAACCAGCTGGCTTCAGCGGCTGCTCGCTGTTTACTTGGCTGAGGTCCGTGTGTGCAGGACTCTGCTGTGTCAGGACAGTAGTAGGTGCAATATGCAGAGCCTGGCACGCGGTTATGCTCGGGGATTTGTTAATGTTGCTTTTGTTTCCAGTGGCCGTGCTCTGAGGAAATGCACCTGAGCAGCCATAACTCTCAGCTAGTTAAGCTGCGGGCTGGGAATCTACTTACAGCATTAAGATGGGTTATCTTCTGTCTTCCTAAGCCCTGTTAGTTAATCATACTTTTTAAAATTGAATTCTGATAAACTGGTGAAGAACAGGATCAACAGCGTGCAAATAGTTAAGTTACCTTTCTTTTCAGGTTACATTCCACCCCTTTCCATTTTTCAGCTCCATCCCCAACAAGAAGTACATGGGAAGGAAAAGCTGATGAGCTGCGCTCATGCTTGTTCTCTCCCAGCCGCTGGCTGCAGCACTGGGGAATTCCAGCGGTTCCCAGAGGGTGTGCAGGACGGGCATGCCAGTAGCTTTGCTTTGTGTTGTTACTGCCTATGGCTACCTTAGGCTGCAGGCGGAACATTGCTGTTCGAAACTATGAAAGACGCAGTGATTGCACACAGTTCTGCCCTGCCTGAAGGTGCCAACCTGTCAGGGCCAAACCAGACTCCCAGACCTCGACACCTGCCCTCAGGAGTAAGCGTGGTTCTGCTGCTGCCGTTTGCCAGTGAAATTTGGTTATTTGTGATAGTAAAAAGAGGGACAGGGAGCTGGCCTGAGAGAGACGCAGAAATAAAATTTAAAATTGATGGGCTACAGGGCAGAGCGGGAGGAATTAAAAAGCAGGGACAAGGAGTTGGACAGAGGGAGACAAGAATAAAATTTAAAAAGTGACAGGCTACAAGGTGGTGAGGGAAGAACTAAAAAATGGGGACAGGAAGGTGGAGAGAGACATAGAAAGAAAATTTACGCACAGGAATTACTTCGACAGCTGCACTGGAGAAGAGTGCAGGAGATAAAATACATCCACCTGAGCTATATATAAGAAGTTAAAGAACAGGTAGCTGTTGGGCAGGCGCTGCTACCCCTACACTGGTAAGATTTTTAACAGCCACAAATGACCTGACTTTAGGTCATCATCCTTTCAAAAAGATGAGTACTACTTACAGAATACAGCTCCCCTAAAATCACCCAGCGGCTCAGGGCTAACCGGGGTTCAAGGGGAAGGCAGCTGGCGCAGCCTTGCTCTCTCTGCTTCCCCCTGAACTTAACTGGAGCAGTTATTAGTTGTCTAGGTCTCCTCCAAGGTAATCAGAGAACGCTGTTTCCCGAGAGACCGTTCCTTTGGACTTTAATCCATCTGTTCCTTTTAAATGCACATCTAGTGCCTTCCCCTCTGCTTCCAGAAGGGTTCACAGGACACCTTCTTGCTGCAGAGCAGATTGTGTCTCATTGCGGGAAAGATGCTCGGTGTTCCCAAGGGCTGGAAGAAATTGCACAGAACAACCAATTCATGGTTTCTGTCAGTGTTAGCTGGGAACGTGTGCTATACCCACTGCAAAGATCACTTTCTTTTCTCTCTCTTTCCTACTGGAGTCTTGTTTCCCTGCACTGGGAAGGTGCAGAGGAGGTTTCCCTGGGAGCTTCATGTGGTGGTACGTCTGGTTTATTCTGGTCACGTCTTCAGCTGTTGGCCGTGCCCACCTTGTCTCTCCATGAGAGCTGGGGTGTGTCTCTGGGCCCCTCGGGGAGGCTCAGGTGTATGAGGCGTGGGATCTGCGACTTAGCTGATCCAGATGTGGCCCGCTCCGTTCTTCCTCCCAAGCAGCAATGTATAAGGAAAGACTTCAGAAATTAATGATGATGTTAGAAGGACCTGATGACATAAGCCTCGTGCTTTCCGGTGTTTAATCTTAAAGTTTAATCATTCTTTAGTCATTCTCTTCTGCTCTGTGGATAAAATTTAGATGCGTATGGCTGGTTAAATATGTGCTGGGAGTAGACTGTAAGCGAAAGAGCAGTGTTGATTTTGAGCAGCTTCTTGGAGTGGACAGAGTTTGTTGCTTCCCTTTTATAGGCAGAGCAGAGGGATGGATGATGCTATGATCTGCTCCCGCCATGCCACAGCCCATGGGTCAAACGCCAGCGCTCGGGTCCTGCCTCGGGCTCCATCTCTGCCCTGGTCAGACCCAGGGGAAGGGACAAGAGGCTCCCCACTCCCCTATATCCATCTTTTCTCCTCCTCATAAAAGGTTGTCTTATGCCCCAAAGTGTGCCTGTGACAGGCAGATGCTGACTAGTTTCCAGAAATCATAACTGTGTCTTGAGCGCTTCTTCTCCCTTCTACGCTGAGCTCTGAGTCGTGCCCAGAAGGAATGCCTTGGCTGGCTGTCTTATGGCAGAAATTCAAAGAAATAACATTGGGCTGGGATTTAGTGTTTTGTACGGATTGCCTCAGAGCCTCTGACTGCGCAGCTTGGAGCGTTGTTTGAGGGCATCTCACGGAGCTGCCCTTCATTGGCGGCCCTGGAGTCTCTTCCTGCAGTGCCCTCTGCCTCTTCCGCTCTAAGCGTGGTCAGGTCGCTGAGGGCAGCCTCCTTCCTGCCAGCGAGCAGGACAGCTGGCACCGCTTCAAAGTGAGCGGGCCACACCTGGCTGTGGGCACGGCTACCTGCTGTAGTAACACAGCATTGCTCCCTTGCTTTCTCACCTTCCCCCATTAGCAGGAGATTTATGCAGTGGGTCCAGCAGACTGAAGACCCTTGGACGTGCCCGCTTGAAGCGCGTCAGTCAAAGCACGCCAGCAACGTCAGCCGGCTCAGTGACAGTTGTTTCTGGGATGCGCTCTTTACCTGGGGAGAGGGGAGGGTCAGCCAACCAGGGGACACAGTGAGGTTTGGCACCTTCTGTTGGGAGGCCCAGGGGATGTATTGCAGGGAGGATGCGTCACCGAGAGGATACCCGGCTTCTCATGGGTTTCTCTTCTCGCAACAAACTGAGAAGGTGTTTTCCAGTACATGTTTGTGCCTCCAGTGCAGAGGCTTGGAGGCTTTTTAGTGCATCTAACTCATCTAGGGCTGCTGGGCTCAATCAAGATATTATTCACATCCATTTAAAGGTTTTAAGGCCCCAAAATGGCTGGTGCTAGATCCCGATTAGATGCCTAAATTCTCTTGCTGATGAAATGATAAAATCTTATATACTATTGTCTCCACAGAGACATTCTTTATTCCTGTCGGTTTTATTTTTCTCATTTTACCTCGGAGTGAAACAATTCATTGAACTCCTCCCTAAACATCCTCCATTAGAAATGGGGATGGAAGGTGTCTCGATTTCCACCTCCACCCCCCCATTCTTGTTTGCTGTACTTCATATTTATCAGCTACTAGGATGGAAAATCATGGTTCATTTAAAACTACAAAGAATTATCTTAAATACTACTGATGTGAGTTCCTGGAACATGGACTCATGCCATAAAGTCTTTACCTTCACCTGTGGAGCTGGGAAAATCAGGGGAGATGAGGTGGCCAAACACTTGTCTGCTGCAGCATGGACACCTCCCTCAGCACCATCCAGCTGCTCCATCTCGCCAGAATCACTTCAGAATAGCTCCTTTCTGCACATCCGTCTCACCTCATTGACTTTCATTTTTCTTATCTCCCCTTCATTGCATCTTCTGTGTCCTCTGATCTAGAAGGGATCCTGTGCCTCTCCGGTCATGTAGCTCTGTCTCTGAAGCTGGAAGAGCATCCTTTGCTCCAGTGCGTCTCTTTCAGAAGAGCCATTCCTGAAACTTTTCCTGTCGTTTCAAACCTCAGCTCAGGGAGCCTTTGGGGCACTGAATATTCCTTACCTACGCTTGTATCTGCCCTTTATCACTTAGACTCCTCTCCCATTTAATTCCAAGCAACCCAAACCAGTGGTAAGACCCATTTGGAGCATCTGGTGGGGACTTCCAGCAGCATCTTACCCCAGAAACAATTTGGAGCCACGTTCCCATACAAGCATCTCTCATGGATAGCACTAGCCATGCTAGCAAATGTGCCGAGTATTGTCATTGCATGCCGGTGATTAATAACACACTCCAGCGGTAGCGATGGGGAGGAGGAATGTGTCAGGCAGAGATGCTGAATATTTCAAAATTGCTGTCTAGCCACTTCTGTCTCTCTTTAGAGATGGGGGGCGGTCTGTTCTGGGCTGGCTCTGCAGGAGCCATGCTGTGGCAGAGTAGACAGAGGAATGTGCCGAGTATTGTCATTGCATGCCGGTGATTAATAACACACTCCAGCGGTAGCGATGGGGAGGAGGAATGTGTCAGGCAGAGATGCTGAATATTTCAAAATTGCTGTCTAGCCACTTCTGTCTCTCTTTAGAGATGGGGGGCGGTCTGTTCTGGGCTGGCTCTGCAGGAGCCATGCTGTGGCAGAGTAGACAGAGCAGGGAGAGGCAGAAACCTGCAGCCAGCAAGTCATTCCTCCGTTTTAGGGGAGAGCAGTCATCGGTGCCACCAGCGTCAAGGCTGGGTGCAGAGGGGAATTGATCACGAGGGCAGCCCATGCCGGACTTTAACACGGTTGACTCCACATGATGCGCTCTACCCATACAGCCTGGCTTTCAGAGCTGTTGGAGGGCACCACCGCAAGTACAGCCCCAGCGGTGGGGGCTGCGTCCAAGAAAGGGGGCCCCTTTGTGGTTTGAGCTGGCACAGCCGGTGGCAGGGACCTGCCTTGTATTCGGGACAAGACCCCACTGGCCGTGGTTTGGGTGCTGAATCTGTCTCTAAGACTTGTAAGGCTGCTCCAACTTCTTCGCCCTCTGCCTCATTAAGGACACCGTACCCAGCCCCACTCCTGGAGAGCCTTGAGGCACTTGCAAACGCGATTTGCTGCTGCCCTAAGGACTCCGCTAGATAAAAAGACAGTGTGAAGCAGCTTAATGTGGTTGTACGGTGGAGCTTGTATGGTAATTCCCGTGCAATTTTCACAAGGGAACGTGGGGCCACTGTAACACATTTGCTTCCAGAAATGCCTCAGTCTGCGGTCACCCCATATGCATTTTCATTTTTTGTCTTGGCTTAAATTTTCCAAATAAAGAGGCCAGTAAGCCCAGCAGAGTCTGTCTAGAGAAAAACTGAATCTCTTGCACATTTGCACATGTTGCATTTTAAGAGTATGCAGCAGGGAGAAACGTGTATATTATATATATGGGGGGGGTGTATATATATAAAATATTTGTGTGTGATGTAACTCACCAAGACACATATGAGAAGGTAAGGGTTACTAAGACCCCTCCCTGCCCAGGAGCACTGCATGGGAAAATTCAGGTTTATATTCAGCCTAGCAAAGTCAAACAAGTGAAAGCAAGCAGTTCGGCATGCAGCCTTTAACCAAGCCGAGGCCCTCTTTGGCACAGGATGTTGTAGCTACTGCAAATTTATTATGGGGTCAAAATGCACTTACACAAACCCTTGGATATTGTCTACTAAGCATGACTCAACACAGAGATACCATCTCAGGCTCAGGAAATCCCAGAGCTGCGCATTTCTGGAAGCTGGGTAGGGTACTGGGGACGTGTTAAACGCATCTGCCTTCTTTCCAAACTCTACCCTAAGCGTCTGCTAGTGATGCTGAGAGGGGAAGGGAGCCTGGGCTAGCTGGACCTTCAGACTGATCCTTGTGGCCATTCTTGCCGTCTGCTTGCGCATGTCCACGTCTCCAATCTCCTGAGTTACTTCAAAGCGATTTTATCCTTCACCGTCTGCCTCTCTGTCTGCTGTTGTGGAGATCTGGGACACTTGGGCACTGCCAGGCAAGGAGGACAGGACTGTGGCAGACATCAGCAGAAGCAAACGGTGTGTCGTCTCAGTCTCATGACAAATGTCTGTTCTGGCAATTGGATTTTATGTTTTCATTACATTTAGAATTATAACAACCAGTGCATTAAGATTTAGCGATCCCAGATGAGTGTCTCTGGACGGGCTGAGTGCTTTGCAGGTGCCAGAAGGAGCTGGACCAGTTGTGTCTGCTACCTTTAGCTCGTTGCCTGGTCAAGGGGTGCAGACAAGGAATGCAGGGCCCTGGTTGATAGAAATTCCTCCCAAGTGTGAGGCAGGGAGAGTGGCTTTGCCATATGAGAACCTGAAGGCCTAAATTCTGGGTTTCGGTTTTGTTTTTTCTTGATAGATGGGATGCAAAAGAAGGCGAGGACATGTCTTTTCTGAAGGATGACCTCGAATGCCAGGTGAGTTCATCAGTCAAGGCTGGCTGCTGAGTTTTCTCAAAAACCGCCCTGTTGGGAAAGTTGGAGGCTCTCAGCCAGCGCAGAGCTGGGAGAGCTCCACGTTGGGGTTGGGGTAAATGTACCGCTTGTTAGCGCTCTCCAGATAGCACGATGTGAGAGCAACTTCACTTCTTGCATTGACCCTCTGTCAGTACAACCCCACTATTCTGGTCCCTGAACACTTCTCCACCTACATCCTTTTAGTTTCTTTAATAGCCTCTGCAATTTTTTCCCCAAGTTTTGGGAACCATCATAGACAAGAAATACCATATGCTAATATTTTAATAAGCTGAAGTAAACATCTCCTTCTTTTCTCAGAGGAGCCTTGGTATGGACAAGCGGAAGAGCAGAGGTGAGGAGGGGGTAGAAGAGAATTGCACAGCTGAGCTGGAGGAGAAGGTGAAACAGTCAAGCTTCCACGATCATGGGGCCTCCTCATCACAGAGGCTACGAAGTGGAAAGGTCCAGTCTGCCCACGATGGCCAGAAGGAGGAGCGGAGAGGAGTGAAGGGCTTCAGCACGGAGGTGTCTGCGGCCAGCACAGGTGACTCAGAGCCAGGGCCCAAGCCAAGTAAGGAAGGCTTTGGGGAAGATGCCAACGGGAAGCCTGGCACTGCTGACATCTTGCAGGAGGAGGAGAGCGCTAACAGCACTGCTTCACGGAGCAGCCTTCCAAGTGCTGTGCAAGCCACCAGGCATGGCAGTGAGGAGACCTTGTCGTTGCCCGTGGGAGCGAATTTAGATGGAGCTGGCTTAGAGAAAAACGTGGCTTCAGAACAGGAGTCCACTGAGGACTCTTCAAATGGCCACGGGGGAAAGCTTGACACAGCAGCGGGAGACAGACTGGATGCAGGTCAAGGACAGCTGGTGAGAAAAAGAGGGGAGGAAGTGACGCAAGACACTGCCCTTCAGGGGCAAACACTTGCACTGAAAGGAGGTGAAGATGCTGAAGGCACTGAACACAGAGCAGAGCCTTTGCCCCCACAGAAAGCCAACTCTGACAAGACTCTCGTGTCTGAACAGGACACAGCAAAATCACAGTCCAGGGAAGGGGACCAGCCTGAGGATTGCAAGGACAAGGACAGTGGGGACACTCTCAACTAGCAAAGACAGTGCCGGCTTGCCTGAGACAGAAGGTGAGTTCCCGACCCCACTCCCCATGGTATGTTTGTTATCCCGTTAACACTCTTCGTTTTCTGTGACCGTAATGGCATCGTACCAGATAACTATCCAATTAACGGTGATAGGGATCCCTCAGGTAGTCTAAATCTGTGCATCACAAAGACCTGCCCCAGGTCTTTGTGGCGTGGATGGGGAAACAAGGGAAAGTCAGAAAGGAAAATTTGGATAGAAAACTGGACTGCTGAGTCTGGTTAGTGACATCGATTAGTTAGGGCACAAACTGAAACTATTCCTGGGAAGAGAGAACCGCAGAAGGGATAGCAGGATGAATTCATTTCTGTCTCTCGGGCCATCACAACTAGAGTAACTTCAGGTCAGTCCCTTTCCCAAAACACTTGCAAAGCTATAGAGGCCCATCTTGTGGACAGTAGTTTGAAGAAGGTTGATTGCATGTGGGATTCTCTTCCCAGTGCCAGATCTGTGAATGCTACACTTAGAATTACACATGTGGTAACACTAACGTGCAAGGGAGTGTATAAATACAAAAGGTGAGATGGTTCCTGTTGGAAAGGCCTATGAAACGAACAGAAAGGAGGAAGAAGAGATCTGGTTATGTAGCAAACCTCCAGATTTTACTCAAGCAAAGACGTTTCTTCCAGAAAGGCAAATGCAGAACGAGAAAAGCCAGGAGAAAGAACAAAGTATGATAGGCAGAAAGATAAGGTACAAATTAGGAGGAAGGGGCAAGGAGAGCGTGTAGGGGCTCTGGCAGTTACCTTTGCAAGACACGTTTTTTCCAGGGAATGTCACACACGGATTGGGATATCACCCCCACGGGTGCTAGACCAGACTAGTAAATCGGGATGTGATTCTGCCACCAGGCTGGGCAGTCAGGTTGCCATTCACTCCACCTAACTCCGGCCGAGTACAGCAGCACTGAACTTAAGATCTGGGCTTTGTTTCTCTTCAAAGAGCACTTCCAGAACTCAATCCAGCTTGCCTCCCACCTGAATTGCTCTCAGGATACTCCTGGTTCAATCCTTTAAGTAGAGGCAGCAGCTCTATCCCGTAAGTAGGCACTTCAGGCAATTAGCTGCTCAAAGGCAGGCAGGCAGATGCCCCACCAAGCGCCTTTCCCTGATTCCAGCAGGCTTTTCTTCAGACCCCGACCCAGCAGCTTGTCACCGGGTATTGCTTAGTATTCATCCCAGAGGCATAAAAGAGCTTAAGGATGAAGTGGTTAAGCTGCTAACAAAGAGACTTTCGCTATAATCCAACACTATACAAAAGGCATGGAGAAGCGCAAGTGTTACGGCCATTTAAAAGAGACAAAACACCAAGAAACAGCAGGAGCTGGTTCTGTGCTTGAACTAAAATTCCTTCAAGTGAGGGAAATTAATTCCAATTATGAAAATGTTAAGAGACACCTCGATGCACGTAGCAGGAGTTTACTTTCCAGGCCGTGCCTCTCCAATCTACCAAAAATGCCCCCAAAAGTAGAGGGTGAAGGAATTAAAGTTACCCTGAGTGAGGAAAGTAGTCATTAATTAGACACCAGCTAAGAGGAAACAATCATTTACAGGAGCTCATTTTCATGTCAGCAATGGAGATTCCTATGGTTTGGTAATAGGGCCCTGAGTCCACTTCAGTGCGGCTCTTCACTCCATCACTCCTCACTGAATTCATTAAGGCAGGCTTAATTACAAACATACCCTTATGTCTTGGAGAAGAGAAGGCGACTTAACCTGGTGTTTGCACTTAAGCACTTGCGTATCTGCTTGGCTAAGCTGGAACTTGAGACCGGTGTTACTCTCGGAAAATATTTATTGCTTGGGAAACACCAAATGTAGCGGCGCTGGGGGAAAATGAGGGGTTAACTGGTGTCCCGGTTACTCTCTGCCACTTCGTCCTGCCTGCCCTCCCCATCTCTCCTTCCTGCCTGTAGTGCTCATTTGCCCTTGCCTGATCACGCCCCCCAAGAGACAAGCTCCTGCCTCACCTTCCTCTCCTTCCTCTCTTTCCCAAACAGTTTAAGATGAGCTTCCAGGTGCACCTCATCTATGCTCTGAGCATCAGGCACCACCTTTTGATGGAGACAAATTAAAGCAAGATGATACTTTTTTTTTTTTTTTGACATTTCCTGTAATTTAGGAGATGCTTCAGATTTCGGGGAGTCTCGTGCAGGGTATGGATGGCAGGTCACTTGGGGAGACTCAGCCTTAACCAAAGCGGCAGGTCTGACCAGGGCTAGGATCACAGGAATAGGCACGGCTACGTCAAATCTTAAGCCGAGAGAATGCGTTCTCATCCTTTTTAGCGTTAAAACAATCACCAATTACTAATTCTCAGGAAAGAATGAGTTATCCTCTCTGAGCACCCCGGTCTGCCATTGTTTCATCTGCAGGTTTCTTGCACTTTTCTCTGAAGCCTCTGACTTTCTCGCTGGCAGGGCACCTGTAGAGGTGTTTGTGTCCTCCATCTCAGTGATGTGTTTCTCCTGGTTTTTGGTTGTGGTGGTTTTTTTCATTCCATCAACTGCAAGAGCATTTAGGGACTGAGAGCCTGAGTGCAGCTTGGCTGTTGGTCTTTAATGATGTTCTAGGGCATCGTTGTCACTTCCTATCTGCTGAAGTCACCGCAAAGCAATTTGACCTCTCTCTTTGGAGCAGTGACAGGCTGCTATCAGGGTTGGCTTTCCCAAACAAGATCATTTGCAGACAGGGTGAATTCTGCCATGATTTATTTGTAGTGGGGAAAAGAGCCAAGAGGAAGACAGAGGGACCTGTCTTTAACTGTCTGGTGCCTGTGTCCAATTTGTCAGGAACTTCCCCTGACAGACAAAAACAACGCAAGACCTGGATTCCTCTAGCACTGGCTCAGCACAACCAGAGCAGTTCATCTTCATGGCTTGACTGCAGAGCTCCTCGGAGCAACAAAATAGCAACAATGACAACAACAACTAAAAAAGCAAAAGCTCATTTGGCTCAAGTTGCTTAAGTTGTCAGCGTGTTTGGAGTGAAAAGGTCTCGTGTCTATACCTGCCGC